>CAODLS013306639.1:0-18936 GCA_948243855.1 Flueggea neowawraea | reverse complement strand
AATCTAGGGTTTTTAGAGAAGAACCAAATCTGGAAATTTGTTAATAACCTACCCGAACATGTTTTGTAACTAGTTAAGTGTTTAACTTGTTAAAAACATACATGCATGTTAATTAGTTAATATGTTATGGAACAAAAGTTTTTTGGGGCTACTTACATAAGATATCAGATCTGTTTTGGTTAATAAATAAGGCCTAAAACATGTTAATGAGATTAACAAAAGGGGGCTATTTACTTCTTCACACCAAACTTTCTGTTTTGTACATGCATGTTCTTGGGTGGTTTCTTTTTGTTTTGGTTCGACTAATAACCTTAAAAGAATCATAAGAAACCTAACACAAGGTCAAAAACCTTGATCAGTTTTGTCAAACTGTCAGATGCATACATTCAGGAGGAGTCCAACACTTTTCCATGTTTTGTTATTATCAAAAAGAGGGAGAATGTTGAACCCAAAAGCTTCATATTTGAAGTTTTAATGATGTGCAAACATGAAAGAAGCAGAAGAACACAAGCCTTACGATGTAGGGGAAATAATGCACGCAACAAATCTATTGGACACATAAGCCTCCAGACCACGCATGTAACATGTGTTCTCATCAAAGTGGAAATCAAGACTAAGACAACCAAAGTGTGGCAATTATGCACATATTATTTAGCACACTCAGAAGTAAAGGACATGCATGTAACCTGCTTTGAAGGAGGATCAAGATCAGAATTAATGCCACAGTGATTTACATACTCAATGAATCAAACATACATAACCGTTGTATTGTGTATATAACAGATGGTTACACAAGTAAGAAAAGAGTATGATTGAAAGCTGAACAATATGATCAACATATGCTAAAGCAATGGCTATGCATGCAAAGCTTAACCTCTATTAAGAGATCAAAATTGTTGAGCACACAACAGACAATTATGCACTCAAGAAAAAGTTGTATAAAGTGCAATATACTTTTCAGAGTTGATTGATACATTAGGTACGAAGTCAAATTCTTAAATCATTATTGAGTGTCAGAAATTATGAAGAACATGCAAAGTTCAAAAAAGAATTGTGCACGTAATATTGGCTATGTATGCAATAGAAGGATGATGCAAGTCTAGAAAGCTTTCTGGATTGCTAAAAATAGTGTGTTACACATGTATCTTAGGAAGTTAGGCACACTATTCTACTTTGGAAGAAAGATTACAAATGCAAGATCTTAACTATGCATGCAAGCACTGGATTACTTACCCAAAAGCTATCTGACAAAAAGCTAAAAGCTAAAACACTTTTGACGAAGGCTAGTAATTATTGCACAATGTCTCTCCAGTTTGTACAACGGTCATTATGGACTTATTTTGCCTATAAATAGGCTCATTCTACAGAATACTAAGAAGAAGCTCGGTGAACATTTGAGAATCTTTGAAAAAGCCTTTTTTATTCATTCTTGCTTACATTCTTGCTCATTTATGCTGTTTACTCTTTATCTACACACTCACCCTTGCTCTTACTACATGAAAACTAATTTATGGTGGTGTGAAAATCATTATACTGAGTTGTAACTCAAAATACTTAATCCTTCTTATGAGTTATGCTTAGTTCTCTAGTTTAGCCCGTAAAAACTAGATGTGATTAAGGTTTACAAGTTGAACCTAAGAAAAACTAGTGATTACAAAGGTTTGCTACCTAAGCCCGTGAAAAGATAGTGGTGTAAAGGTTCCTTGTGATCTCAGAAAACAAGAAATTGTGTATAAAGGCTTGCCTCCTCCATTGAAGTGAGAAGATAGTGAATTCGAACTCTCGAGTACAGCTTGAGGAGTGGACGTAGATTAAGAATGATCGAATTACTATAAATCAATGGCTTGAATCTCTCTTCCCTTAACTCCTTACTTTCACTACTATTGTATCTCTTATTTGTGAATTGGCTATTGTGATCTATGGTCCTATTACTTAACTCACTGTTTTGAATATATGCATTGATAAGTGTTGAAAATCTTTGCACTAATTTTTAGAAATCCAGTTCACCCCCTCTTAGATTTTTATCTTGGGACAACAATTTTTATGATAATTTTGTGTTGTAAATTGAAAAATATCCTTTCTACAATGATGAATTCTTCAAGTATTGGAAAAAATAAGGAAACTATACAAGATTTGTACATATGCAGTTTTGCAACGAGTTTAATAGAGCTCATAAATCTACGGTCAGTTGATTGCCTTAATTTAGAATAATTTGGAAATCTCAAAAATGCAGATGATGCTTTATCATTCTTGCAGTAAAATATTAAATAAAAAAGACAAGGCAATCAAAGGTGTACACAAAATGAACGAGAGAGTAAACAACATTATATATACGTCTCGTGATTGATTGCCCTTGCCATGTCATACGTAGCCCAAATTGATTGGATTTCTTTTTCCACTATTAACATGATTTTACCTTTTTGACTATGGAATATTGCTTCTATTGATTGATATCAGCATTACATAGCTTAATAAATGAAGGCACTGGATCAATAGTCCATGCCATAGGAATGTGATTTGCTAGAGTAAACTTTCCTATAAGGTCAGCAACCGTATTTGCCAATCGACTAACAAAATTTAAATTGACAAAAGTTTCAGTGAGCAATGTCCTTACATCTAAAATAAGAGCTTCGACATTCCAAATGGGACTTTAGTTGACTTAAGCAACTTTATTGGATTATTGATACAATTATTTTTTTGATTAACACAAACGGATCCCTTGTGCAATTTATGTTTGTGCACACAGACTCCTGAACTGTAGGTGTTTAGGAAGAAAGAAAATATAATCGCAGACATTAGGAAACGTCTGGTTTTTTATTCATATATAAACTAAAGAAACCTAGGCCTTTATATAGGCATATACACCAACAAACTAACCTAAAAAACTAGGAGATTAACTACATTTGAAACAAAACATAACTGATCTTTCACATTTTAAAAATAAAAAAATCAACAACAGAAAAGGATTAAATATAAAATTAAAACTTTGAATGAATTCCTATCATTCCCCCTTGATTCAAAGTTGTTAAAAAAAAAACTTCATGGAGCATATACCACATCTCTCCATAATTCTTCTTATTCATGAAGCACTTTTCTTCACATTTACCATATGATGCACTTCTCATCACAAACTATCATTGGTCGATGCACTTCTCACCAATGTTCAAACTTTTGGAGCACTTCTCTCAAAGAAATTCCTTTTTGGTGCACTTCTCACAAATTAAAAGAGCGTCTCTTCTTCAACCACTTGTACTGAATTTGCATATCCTTTAGTTTTAAACCTGCAGTCTTTCTCTAAATGGTCAAATCTTTTGCACTTGAAACATTGAGGCTTCCCTTTATGCCAACAATGTTTCTCTTTGTGACCGGGCTTCTTACAATGACCACATTAAGGAAGTTTTCCTTCTCTCTTTGACGATGAAACCTTGGATAGATAAGACCCCTCTATCATCTTTTCAGTTTTCTTCTTCCTTATAGCTTTTCTTTCCTCCTGAGCTTGCAAAGCATTAATTAGTTCTGGCAGTGTTATCTGACTGATGTCTCTTGAATCTTCAATATATGAGATTTTTGCCTATAATCTTTTAGGCAGGCTTATGAACACTTTCCTTACAATCTTATTATCAGGTAGCTCCTCTCCCATAAGTCTGATTTTGTTTGTCACCAACATCAATCTATCAGAAAATTCTTATATTGTTTCCTCTTCATTCATCCTAAGAATCTCAAAATATCTTTTGAGATTTAACACTTGCATCCGTCGTGTTCTTTTGTTGCCTTCATATAGCTCCTTCAATACGCATGCCTCTTTAGGTATTTCACAAGTTATAATTCTTGTGAAATTGATTCTGAAACTACAATGTGGATTTGAGATAAAGCTCTTAGAGCTTTGGCTTCTTCTTCTTCATGAATTTTGATTTGATTGAGTGTTGGGTTATTTCGTAGAGTTGGTACTTTTCTTTCAGTTTCAACATACTGCCATAAAGTTAGACGTCTTAAGTGAGCTTTCATTTTGATAGCCCAAACTTTGTAATTTTGGCCATTGAAACTGGGGGTGAAACTCAGAGATCTCTTAAGATCCTTGAGGGCTCTGATACCAATTGTAGGTGTTTAGGAAGAAAGAAAACATAATTGTAGATATTAGGAAAAGTCTGGTTTTTTATTCATATATAAACTAAAGAAACCTAGGCCTTTATATAGGTATATGCACCGACAAACTAAATCAAAAAAATTAAAAGATTAACTACATCTGAAACAAAACAGAACTGATCTTGTATATTTTAAAAACCAAAAAATCAGCAACAAATAAGGATTAAATCTGAAATTAAACCTTTGAATCAATTCCTATCATGAACCAAAAAATGTGCATTTTAAACCCCCATAATATGTTTTTCCCCTCAATATGTTTTTTCCCCTCTTCTTAAACCCTTCAATGGTGCTGAGATTTGGTGGTTAAATGAGTGATGCAGCAGGAATTTAAAATGGATTACTTAGATTGTCATGTCATCTTATTGAAAAAAGCCTAACGTCCCTTTTCTCTATTAACCTTATCGTCAATCTCTGCTCTATCAATCTCAAATTGAAAATACAACAGAAAATATTATTGGAAGCAAGGTGGGCACTAAGCCACATGACTAGGGACATAAGAGAGAAGGATAGACAGGTGGAAGAGGAAACTATCTCAAGTTTTTATTTGCTTCTTTGGTGTAGGACATCAAAGAAGGTAGCATATATTGCTATTTATATTAATTCTAAAAAACCTCTAAAGACTATTAAAAGAAGTCAATTTAATGAGTTGTTACGAACATTAGAATTTTATTCAAGCAATCCTAACGCTTCATTCATTTTTTCCGTCAAGCCACTAAATTAAGAAAGTAAATTAAACTCATTTCCAAAAATGTTGCATTCAATCTCTTCATTAATGAACTTGTCTTGTATGAGCACTCCTGGACACAAAAGTAATTTCATCAAAGAGGAATGCTATCAACGCTCCATTTGATCTCTCTCCTTCAACACCTCTCTTTTGATGGGTTGAATTTATTATATTTTCACTTTGGAGAGAGAAGAAAATAAATAAATTGAGCTAGAGAAAAATAAAAGTAGAGAGTAAATACAAAATAATAAAATAGACCAATTAGATGAGGAGTGTTGGTTTGAAGGAAGTGACCAAGGAGGATGTTGGTAACATTCGTTAGTCAAATATAAAGGAGATTTCGGTGTCCAAAGTCAAACTTGAAAATGACCAAACGAGAAACGAGAAATAGAACTTTTGATAATCTAGTAGCAAAATTAGTCACTCACCATAAACTTGATAATTTCCAACGCCAATCATGATTCTCAATTTTTGATAGGTGTCATACCTTAATGGCTTAGTGAAAACGTTTGTGACTTGATCATGTAACAAAATTAGTCAGATCGTCTCCATCAAAGCAAATGAGGCAAACACCTCTTCATAATTAGTGCCTTGTTTTTCCTCATAGCCCTTTCTAACAAGTCTTGCTGATATATGCTAAATTTACATGATAAATCAAGCAAGAATTCATACATTGTTGCCCTACAAATGATGCTTTTATAATGAATTTAATATGATATTTATGATATTTGCAGGAAGAGAAATGTGAAGAATATGAGTTGGAAATGATGGAGAAATGGTGCAAAGTGAAAATGTTTCGAGCTGACTCATGATTGGATGAAAAACTTGAAGGAAAAATGGAAAAAATATGGGCCACGACAGTGGTGGCCAAGTGCCATGGCCGTGGCACTGAAAATTTTCACCAAAACACGACCAGAAAAGTGTCACAGAGTGTCACAACTGTCACACCATGCAGGTGGCCAAAAATGTGTCCGAATGAAGACAAAAAAGAGTGGGGGACCAAGGCACATATGTAGGGGCATCTTTGAGAGATATTTTGTAAGGTTTTGTGACTTGGACAATGGGTATAAAAACTCTCTTTTAAACATCTTTTGGAGGATTTTTCATTTAGAAATTAGGTTTTTATATTTCAAGAACAATTTGAGCTTTATTTGGAAGGAGAAGAGGAGGTTTGAATTACCCAAAGCTTTTTAGCTTGAAATCATCTTGTCAAAGCTTCTGGGGTTTGAATCTCTGTCTATTTCCTTATTTGTATTTGGATTTAATATTTAATTTAATGGATATCAATGCTTTTGTTATGGATTTTTATATTTTAGCTTGATTTTAATTGTTGGGGGTGTGAGGATGTAGGCTAGGGCGATAGGTTTGCTAAGTTTATGCTTGGGTTTTGTGCGTTTGTTCATTGTTCATATCTATTGATTGTTGGGATGGTTTATTAACTTGTTTGGATGGATTGCAAGCTAGATTGATCACCTAGGTTGTAATTTTACCAAACCCCTATTAAAGAATCTAGAGATGAAGGTAGGGGTGAGGCCACAAACAATGATCTTGTTGAGTGCTAGAGTAGAAATACTTAGTGCTTACAAGATGTTCGATGAAATTTCCTATTAACCTAATGACCCTAATTAACTTAAGTGAGGCCAAGAGGCCATCTTATTTAATGTAAGGATGGTTTAGATGACCTTGAGAGAGGCTCTAAACTAGTTTAGAGGAAATAACAACCAATCCCAAACCACATCAACTTAGCTTAGGAAAACTAGATTCCTAGAAGAAATCTTAAACCCCAACGCTTTTCTCTTATCAATTTCCAAACTTTTACTCCTAGTTTTTATTGTTTGCTTTGTGTTTTCTTTCAATTACTGAAAACCCCAAAAACAAAATATGATTTTACTTAGTTTTATTTTATTTTTTGATCACAATTAATTTTCGCTCTATGAGGATTCGTTACCAGAGCAATACTTTAGGGTTATAACTACGACAATCCTTGTGCACTTGCAAGGCATCATCACTTGCCTTGTATTTCGTTACTTGACAATTGGCATTTTTCGTAATCCTATACACCCATTTGACTCCAATTTTATGATGACCACGTGGAAGTGTTGCCAGCTTCCAAGTATTGTTTTTCTCAATAGCTTGAATTAGACACGGCCCCAGTTCATGAGTCGGCGGTTCCGATTCAATAGAACCCCTGAACCGGAACCAAACCGCCTAAGCGCAATTCTGGTTGGTTCAGTTTCGATTCCGGTTTGTGGCGGTTTGATCAATGGTTTGGAACGATTCATTTGCCGATTCCAGTTTGGTCTGGTTTAAATCGAATTTTTTTGTTTTTTTAATATTATTGTATTCAATTTTGGTCCCGATTCGGTTTTAATTTTTAATTGTTAAATGTAATTGTGAATATAGATATTCTCTACCATATTTTAAATAAAAAACACCAAAAAACTTTGAAGAAATATAAGTAATAATTCCATTAAAAATAATTAAAACAAGTATGTAATACAAGTATTAATTTGTACAAATATGAAGAATAAAAAATAAAAAATTGGCTTGAACTTATTTTCATCAACAAATAATTAAAGCAAATATAGAATAAAAGTAATTAATTTTTACAAATGTGAAAAGTAAAAAATAAAAAATGGACTTGGACTTAATTATATTAAGTTGCCTACGTATCCTGTTGGGGTTTAGAGGAATCGGAGCCCACATAATTCTCTTACCTTTATACAATTACACCCCACTTACCTAGTTATCTTCATTGGAGTCAGAATTCACCGTTGTTGAACCATCATTAACCCATTGGTCATATGATGATGAATGTATAAGTTCTTCTTGATGTCACATGTTGGCTCTTTCCCAATCATCAAGGCAAATTTGATATTCCAATGATTCAGGAGCCAATCTTGATCTTCTTTCGTCCAAAATGTTGCTCCATTACTAAATGTTTGTTCAACGACTATAGTTGAGGCAGGAATTGCAAGAAGTTATTTTGCAATAATCACTAGAGTTGGAAATGTCGTCTTATGCATTTTCCACCACTTCAAAACTTGAAAATATGCATTATCGCCAAACTTAAAAACTATGGTTAGATAAGTTTCGAACTCCGATTGTGAGCTCAGTCTAGATTTCTTCCTCCTTTCATCTAAAAATTTGTGACCCCATTTGACTTTTAGGAAGAGGAATGCAAAATCATGGACGAAATTGATTCTTCACTAGTAGGAGTAACAACATATGTTTCATACAATTGATTGCACAAAGTTCTAACCTTAGAAGTTATAAGGCCTATGCCAATTTCTTCATCATTTTCTAATCCTAACAACACATAATATTTCTTCAAACATTCATATAAACCATAAAATTTAGACCTAGGATTAAATACCATAGTAACAAGAAAAATTTTAGGAACAAATTTATAATAACGTAACAATTTGTTTCTCATTTCTTAAACATCATAATGAATTTCTTCGACCTTGATTCCTTCTATTAATGCACCAGCCACATTCATTGCGTATGTGAAGTTGGCTTATACACACTACTAAATGTATGAGTAGCATCATTAAAAACTCATAAAATATCCAAAATTGAAATACAACCATTCCACATGGTTGGGAAAATATTGTATTGTGGAATATTAGTTGATGCCAAAAAACATAATAAATGTTTATACTCAAAAGATTGATTAAGTAATTTAAAAGTCGACTTCCAATGAGTAGGAACATCTTTTGCAAAACGTTTTGGAATTTTACCATTGGAGGTGCAAAATTGTAACCATACTTTTGCAACTCAAGGCTATACCCAAATATGAGAAATAACATTTTTAATTGGATTTAAATAAATATTAAGTTGACTAATACCATCTTGAACACATAAATTTAAAACATAACAAGTGATGTATGCTAAACTTACATATTAATTCAAGCATAAATTGATAGCATTTTGGCCCTAAATGTATTTATTTGTACATGAATTTATTATCTTTTCGTGTTATGTTGTAGGGTGATTGATTTGCATGAATTTGGATGGAAATGAGTGAAAAAGAGATGCAAAATGGAGTGGCTTCGAGCCATCGCATGAAAGTATGAAAAAAACGAAGAGGATTGAGGTGCCACGACTGTAAGGTCCAAGTGCCACGGCCATGACACATGAAAAATGGAGGAAACACCTCCAGATAAGTGTCATGGATGTGAGGGAAATGTGTCACGACTGTGATCATGTCGCGGCCTCCCTCACGGCCGTGACACAAAGGAAATGTGACACTCCTTCGTGGGCAGATTTGTGTCGCGGCCATGACATTGACTTGTCATGGTCGTGACACGATTCAGGGAGGAGAGAGAAATGACGAAAAGAAACAAAATTTGTGGGGATCAAAGGAATAATCAAGGGGAATTTTTGGAAGACTTGTGCTAGGGTTTTTGAGGCACTGAGAGGCCTATAAATACTCCTCTCACACACCATTTTAAAAGGCTTGGACACCCTCATTCAAGAAGGAAGGAATCATTCCCTCTTACCCACTCTCCAAGGAAGATTCAAAGAGGAGAAAGAAGATGATTGGAATAGGCTCTTTCATCACCATTGAGAGAAGCTTTATTCTATCTTTTTATCTTATTTTCTTTGTCTAGAAACATGTTTAGGATTGCTATTTATTATTCTATGATTTATTTCCTAAACATGTTAGCTTAATTTTATTGTTAGGGTTTAGTGATGTAAACCTTGGATGATGTTGCTTTAATGAATGAATTGTGTTATGGGTTTTGTGCCTTTATTGTTAAATCAATTGTTTTGAATGCCTTTAATGCTAAATATATTGTTGGTGATGATTTTGGGACTTGCTATTGATTGAATAATGTTGTGCTTAGCTACCACAATGTTGTTTTTGACAAGCCTAAGTGATGAATCGAAAGAAGAAACTTAGGTTAGGTTTGCAAGCATGAAACTTGTATGGTTTAGGATAAAAATATATCTATGCATATAAGGTGTTCGATGAAAATCCTAAAAGGACTTAATGAGTCTAGTTGGACTAGATGAGACCGAAATGACCCTCCTAGACAATCTCAAAAGCCTTAACGTTTTCTTATTTCTGAATTTCTTGTGTTTATCTTATTGCTTACTTTTATTTTTCAAAAGCCCAAAAATAACTTGATGCTTTTAATTGTGTTGCTTTTATCTATTGACTGCAATTAGAACTGTTCCCTTGGATTCGATAACTTTAGGGGTATTATTAAGGTAAAACTACATCGATTCTTGTACGCTTGCAAGACACCGATGATATATAAGGTCGGAAAAACTAAGAAACATGATGATACACTCAAGTTATTTATCGACTATACAGGCGATAAATTCTAACAATATTTAGAACAATGAAATTCGATGTATAGTGATTGATTTAAGGTCTATATTAAATTCATTAAATGGAGTAGCTCTTCATATCAGGAAATCAACTAATGTGTTACTCATTGCTAAAGAAAGATATTTAATGCTCGTTCTAGTCCAACTTAGTGGAATGTGATTACTGCAGATTTTGTTGTATCTATTCTGTCTTCAGGTTTAGCCGAGTAATAAAGTACGCATCGTCTGTTTAAAAAAAAAACAAAAGAAAGGCCAAGCTCAAAGGTTTTATGATGTACAAGTAGAGCAAGCAGTTACTAGGTGGACTTCGGTGAATACGAGTGCAGAATATAAGGGAGGTGTGGAATTAATGATCAAAATGGGTCTGAAATGAGAGCGCATGTGTGCGACCAGTGAAGCACTTAATCATCGCTTTCTTACTGTTCCATACTGCTCTGTAGACGCAAAATACACAGAAACACTATTAGTTCCCCTCTCTCTCTCTCTCTCTCTCTCTAAAGTCCTCCTCCGTTTTTAGCAATCCCAAATCTTTGTTTGACTACTCTTCTCTCTGTTGTACACACAGACAAATAATTTCCACAGATGGATAGCCAAGATCACAGAAAGAATCACACTCCTGGTTAGTCTTGTATTTTCTTCAAGTTTTTTGTTTTTTTTTGGGTTTCCTTCTTTTGGTCGTGAAAACTGTTTCTTTTCTTTTTGCATTATCTTGCTTGTTTGATGTATTTGTAAGAATTGGTATAATGGGTTGGGTTACTGTGATTGCTTATGGGTATATTTTGGGTGAAGGAATGTTAATGGAGGGTTTTGTTGATTTTGTTTTTTTTGTTACTAGGGCATGAGAGTCATGGAGTTCATTTGTGTCATAAATGTGGGTGGCCATTTCCGAATCCTCACCCAAGTGCAAGGCATAGGCGTGCACACAAAAAGATCTGTGGAACCATTGAAGGGTACAAACTGAATGACTCTCAAGCCGTCGTTTCTGATGATGAACATCCCTCTGATGATGATCTCAAAACCCCAAGTGAGAATGCTGTTTGATCTTTTGTAATAAATGTGACTAATTAAGTGAAGCTGACTAATGTTTATTTTTTTTTTCGAAGGTCCAAATTTGTTGGAGAGAAGTATTAATGAGAGGGGTAGTGGTGGAATTGGCGAGAGATCAAATAGATCAGAGGATGAGGTGTTCGCCGATGCCATTGCTGAGTTTCCTGATGGTGGATCTAATATGGCAAATGAGAACTTTCTGGAGGAGGTTAAGCGGCCCACAGTTGATGTGGAGGCAACAGGTGGGAATGACTCAATTACAAATCAATCATACAAGGATGCTGAAAGTACTGGTAAACTTTGAACAGTCGTATTACTAATTGATAGTTGTTACTGGATTTACATATTATGCAATTGCACATTTTGGCTATTCAGAATATTCAATTATATTTAGGAGAATGTGATTTTAATTTCATTTAGAATGGTTCTATGGGCTGATCTTTTAATTTTTGGATATGGTAAAGAACTCTGAGATGCGGGTGGATAAGCTATTAGTCATCACCAACATAAAGTTGCAGCATCTCAATAGAAAAATGAATTGAGAAAAATGTCATTAAGGAAGATAAATAGATATAGGATCCCAACTGAGGATGTATATCTGTAATGAATCATATGCATGCTTCAAGAAGTTAGGATACTGCCTTAAGGTATTTATGAGAGTCTTGTTTGCCAAGTTTTGTGGATAGATTTTTGGTGTACAAAATGTCATTTAGCAGATATGAGAACTAATAATAGCAGTGGATGTGTCTTTTACATGTTACATCAGTATGGGTTTATTGCATACCTGTTTTGGACTACATTTCACTTGGTTGTGTCTTAGCATGTTTCTTCCTCTTCTGATTTATAATATGAGGTAACTGTAATTTCACTGAAGTTCCATGTGATGTGACCTGAAAGGTTAAAGTAAGAACATTTATATTTGATGGATATATCATACAGCTGTGCTAACACCACTGTTTCATGCAACCTGAAAGGTTATAAAAATTGGTTTCAGACAAAATAATACAATATTTCTTGTTCCTTTCCATTGCTTTTAAGACTTCTCAGTTCTCACATTGTGGCCAGCTATTTCACTTGTGTCCTTCATGGTAATAGAAAAAAAATACATGTAAATATTACTTATAATTTCTTCTCTGTAATGGATTATCCAAGATCTAAGGTAGCCAGTTCTATTTAACTTGGAGCGAAAAACTACCTTAGGTCACATGTGAAAGAGGAAGGATGATCTTTGCACTTAACATCTGTTACTCGATCTGCTTGTTATTCAATATAGGGGATGATTGACCTTTAAAACAACATTGAGAGATTGACACAGGCATGCTTTGAAAAAACTACTTGAATTTAGTTCTTTCCCTGCAAGTTTTATTGCCGCCATGTATGTTTTTTTTATTGATGTAATATTTTGTAAACAAACTAGTTTTTTTAATTGCAGCATAATGTATTTTTATTATTTTTTGGAACATAGTTGTGGAATCATTGCGTGTCCTGATTATTAAATGTGTATTTTGTTCTGGCCATTGAATGGTAATTTATGGGCTGTACAACTTATCTAATATGATTTTTATGCATTTTTGCAGTCAGTACTATTGTTGGTATAGATAGACTGGTTTAATATTTGTTTTGTTAACATTGAATTCTGATGATCCTATCACCAATTTTTCATTTTAGCGTACATTGTTGGATTCATTACATTAATATACTGTGCAGATACTTTTCCTCTTCCAAAAAATTCAAATGAGAGCGTTCAAGTGCAAAATAATGAAGTTTGTGAAAGTATTCTGTGTGCTGATAAAGAGGACTCACAAGATTCTGTTGTCGTAGATGCTACTTTGAGCTTAGATGCAATAACTTCTACAGAAAAACAAACTGAAGAATTCGTATATGATCCTATCGATGATAAAGGAGTTTCTGCATGTAATATTGAGCCTGCTAAAGCTGAAACAGAAACAGATGTGGCAAAATCAAGTGTTAATAGCACTGATGGGCATAGCTTGAGACAGTTTGATGCAAAAAGAGATGAAGAAACCAATTCTGGTGGAAACGTACTGGATGTTGCATTTTTATCTTCTGATCATTCTGGCACCGAGTTGAGCAAGGTAGAGATTGTAACTTCTGATGATGCAAGCAAAGCATTCCAGTCAAAGTCCGAGTTGAAAAAGATAGACGTTGTATCTCCAGACACAGAATGGGGTGATGCAGATTTCCAGTCAAATGAAGTTTATAATGTAGATTATAAGATGCCTTCAAATGATGTCTTCCCTGAAGTTGGGATGATGGAAGTTACGAATGATTCTACCGATACTGCTGAGGACAGAGAGAATGCTTTTCCTGGAATGCACTCTACTGCTTCTGGTAATTCAGGCCAGGTTTACAATGGAAAGGGTGAAGAGAGTAACTATGTGAATGAGCTTTCTGTTCCTGATGACACACCCATTGTAAACGATTCAGAAATAATGATTAAAGGATTTAAAGACCATAAAGATGGGAAATTACCCCATTATGTAAATATTGATGCACTCAAAGTAATTGACTGTATCAAGGATTCTCATGCTGAGGTCGATTCATCTAGTTCACAGTCAAGGTTATATGATGAAGCCACTGCTGTGTCTGTTTCAGATAGTCATGGTTCAGAAGGGTATCTTGAACACAAAAGCATGAGCAACAATGATGAAGCAGGTGCCACTGGTGTCTTGGTGTCAAATGGTCATGGTTCGGAAAGCTACCTTGAACAGAAAGGCAATCTTGTTGAAGCATTTCCTTCTGAAGGGGAAACTGTTATGCTTCAGATTGAGCAGATTGTCAGGGAAAACAAGAATTCGGAAGAAATTGGTTCCAGTGCTGATGCCACGGCAGTTGGGATGGAGCTAAGAGATATTGCACAACTGCCTGAAGAATCAGTATTGCATGATTTTTACAAGAATTCCTCATTGACAACTTCTCCATCACAAGATACAAAAATCTTACCTGATGAAGATACAAAAATCTTACCTGATTTTAATTCTGTGCGTTCACCAATAGATGCTGCAATTGGTCAGGCAACTAACATAGTTTATGTGGATAATACTGGTAAATTTGATGAGGCAAAAGCTGAAAGATGTGATGCAGCTGATCATGATGTTAGCAGAAGCGTTACTGCAGATAAAGAGACGAAGAACATAATAGCAAATTCTGAACCTGCTGGTATTATCTCCGAATGTGAAGTCAGTGCAAGAATCAACTTACATACAGATAACCATGTTGCAGATGGTGATGATGGTCAGTCTGAAATACATGATGCATCGACTAAAGCAATTGCTGAAATTGATTCTGTATCAAAATCAAAGGAAGAAAATTGTGCGGAGCACAAAAATATGCCAGCTGAAACAGCTAGCGAAAATCAGGATTTGCAAGTTTTCTCTGAGAATGCCATCAATGTGCCAGAGAAGTTAGCAGAGTCTGAATTTACACATTTGGTTAGTGTTCCCGATACCCAGGTTAATGAAATTGAACATGGTGGCAATAAGGAAGTACATTTAGAGTGTGCTGGAGTTAATGAAGCTGCTGATGCAGAAAATCCTACAGATGTTAAGTGTGAATCCTCTAAAGTTTTTGAAGATGTCATCTTGCCACAGGTGAAGACAGCAGAAACAGAGAGCAATCTTTCAGATAGAATTTTAGACAACAAGGAAGGCTTTAAGGAAATGGAGGTCAAAGATATAGACAAAGTTAATGTGGAGAGTGTTGCACCAAGCATACTATCTGAATCAGACATAAAAGCAGAGTTGCCGGAGAATTCAAAGAAAGATCACAAGACCGGGGATCCAACAGTATCTCCCTTAGATATGGTGTCTTCTGTTCAAAGTTCTGGTACTATTGATGATGGTCATGACAAAGTGTCTGCTGAGGCTTCCTCTGCTGATAAACCACAGCCTTTGCCAGATGAAAGTGAGAATAACTTTGGAGCACAACAACATGGTGCATCTGTAACCGACTTTTCAGTTGACTCAAGTAGTCAAACTGATAGTCTAGAAGGTCACTGGGGTTCAGTTTCAGGTAAATTTGCATTGCTATTTTCCTTTTCATTTGCTCTAGCTTTGGTGATGTCATGGTTCTTTGCTCCATTTGTATCACTCAAAGTCTTGCATGCATATCTGCATTGCTTAAGGTATGATTTAAGCCCCACATAACCTTGCTTTTTGTGTCTGAAAATTAAAAAGATTATCTATTAAATTATTGAATTTGGTTAAATAATTTTGACAGTTGGATGTAAGCATCTCAGTTATTTAGGCTTATACATTACAGAAGAGGGTACTTGCATGAAGGCATACGACGATCTTGCATATAGGCATACGACGATCTTGCATATAGATGCTTGTATTTGTTTTCGAACTATAATTTAATTTGATCAGATGAACTGCTGTAAAGATCTTAAAAGAATTTGTTTTGAATCTGATAATTTTTATAACAAAAATGCAGTTTCTTACTTTTGTGGTCATTATTTTATTTCTATTTTTTCTTAATTGCTTAGATAACATCACCGGTTATGGCTTCATCCCAAAAGTTTGTTTCAAAAAAATCCTAATGGTGTTGTTAGTTTGTTCGCATATTGCTTGCTAAAAATATTAGAATATTTATTATCTCGCGGTTTATGGAACAGTGCTTTCAGCCGTATCGGATGTACCAGCTATCATAGATGCTGAACCGTTACCATCAAATGGTCTTCAAGTTTCTGCTGATAGAAAGAAAGCGAGCTTCAATAAAGAAAAATTTGAATCTGAAGCACCGCATTCTGAAAAAGCAGATGTGTTTGAGCCACCATCTTTCATGACATTGGTTGAACCTAAATCAGCTTCAGCTTCAGAAATGCACACTCCACAGAATCCTCAACAGCCTGCTGGTACTTCGCAAGCTGGTTGGTTCCCTTCTCTAACTAATGTTGTCAATGAGTCGCAAGGGAGGAAAAAGAATGAAGAGATTATCGCCAAGGTCACGAATTGGAGTACCGGGAAGAAACACACTCCTTTGGAGAACTTGCTGGGTGAGGCAAATGTTGAAGGCAAACCCAAATCACCAAATGTCAAGGAAAATCCACCTCCAGTAGAAACAACCCAAAAAGATAACGGTACATTGGTGACAACAGTGAGCTCTATACTGGGTCCTCAAGATCGCGTGACCGATCCGGCAAAGAAAGACTCAGGGAAGGAATGGAATTCTCCAGCAAGGTATCCTGCAGATATTAAAAGAGAGAAGAGGAAAGTGAAGGGAAGACCTTACTGGGCACAGTTTGTATGCTGCTCATCTGTAAACTAAGGGCTTCTAATGCCTTAAGATGTTAGCCTCTAGCTATAGTGAAAATTCTGTGTTGTATTGAGGTTGTTATAAGTTACCTTGAAACGGTATTTTAGCTGTAATTTTGGATATTAGTGGACCTGAAGTACATAAACTGCCATGTAATTAGCATCTTGCATTTCCAATGTTTGGCTGGACTATTTTGCTCGCGGAGAACTACCTGAAAATTGAGGGTTTTTACATAAGTGCAGTGAAATTTTTAATAAAATTGTCAGCTGCTTAAAAACCCTATACGATGGTGACTTATAACACTTTAAAAAGTAAACCTATTAAGATAAAAAAAGAAAACGCTTAATTAATTAAAAAAATGTGAACTTTACACCACTTAATAAATATGTTACAAACCGTTAATTTTGTGTTCATAAATCATGAATTTTAGACACTAGCAATTGTTCGACAGTTAGATTTCGTTACTCTTTTCTGTTCAACTGCTCAAGTGGCAGTCCAAGTGTCAAACTGACATAGGCAATAATGATGATATGACACACAGCAAATGTCAAACTAGGTTGTATGAAGCTAGTTGCATTGATCACATAGCGAAAAATATTAATTTAAAATTATTAGTTGGGTTGTTTCGTTAAACGTAAAAGAGGTCTCCACAACACAAATACAAGTCATCGACATTTGAAATAACAAAATCATCCTCCACCTTCTTCATTATTAGTGTCGTTGCCCTAGTCATGCAACGATGTCCTCACCACTTCAATCACGAGAATGCAAATATACCTTACAAAAAGAATATGGTCACGAGAACAGAGAGGTATTTCCCACAAGCACTCTGAAACTCAAATTAGAATTTTTATAGAATTTTTGCATAGTTGTGGGATGTTAAAAACGTATCTAGGAGTCTCTATGGATCTCCTATTTATAGAGGAGTCAAGGGAGGTCATTGACAAGAACGTATAAACTAATGTCTCTCATTCTAAGATCTTTGGAGATTTCTTATGATCCCTTGAAGTAAGCTTTTCAAGATTTACTATGATCTTCAGTTAACTGTGTATTCACCCTTTGTCATCTATGAAAAACGTATTTGTCATTTGTAGAAAGAAATTTGGGAAAACTATACTTTTATAACAAAATAAAATACTAATTTCAAAAAATTTTTTTCAAAAATACCAATTTGAAAAATGCTAGAAAAAATAAATTGATTTGACAAATTCCACATTCGCGAGAAATCGCGATATTTTCGCGAAAAATTGATTTTGTTGCAACAAAATGAATTCCAATTAAAAAAAAAATCTGATGTTCCAGAGGTCTCCAAAGGTCTGCAAATGCCACAATTTTTTATAAGAAAATTGATTTAATAAATTTTTGGTGTAATTTTTTAAAAATTAAAATTGAATTATTTGTGTATATATATTCGATGTACACGATATTTACAAATTTTATTTTTTTTAATAGTAATTAGTTTGATTTACAGAAGTGTATTTAAAAGTCTTTAAAAATATACAAAAAGTCTTCAGAAGGTCTTCAAAGGGTCTTCAAATGTCTTTAAAAGGTCTCCAAATGTCTTTGAAAGGTCTCTAAAAGGTTTTCAAAGGTCTACGCAACATCAATTTTAGATTTTCGCCGCCACTAATACAAGATCGATCTCTGCCACCATCAACACTAGAAAAACAGGCTGCTAGAGTTTGACAAATCCTAACTGCCGCAGCCGCTACCACCACAAAAGTCAACAAAATCAATATGCACAAATAAACCAAACTCAACAAAATCAACCTGCACAAATCAAACAAAATCAAAAAAATCAATTTGCACAAAATTAATTTTTAGTTTTGTTTGGTCAAACTCGAGGGACTGTTGACTGATTTTGCTCAAAATCAAAAACCAGAGGCCCTAGGGTTCCTTCTCCAACTTATACCGCTGTTAACTCTCCAATTGAAACCGCTGCCCGTCTCCTACAACAATATAAACTGACACCACCTCCTTAGCCAAGTGAAATTGTGGCCACCTTCCCCGTTCGCGATGTGCTCCGCCGTTTAATCGATGTCGCCAAAACTCCTACATGCCGGTGTTGATCTCGTTTTTCTCATTCACCATTGCGGATCATGACTCCAGATTCATTGTGGTTTGTCGCATTCCAGAAGGAGACTGTTGTCGTTCGTCGTGACTATTTGTTAGAATTCGCGGCTAAAATATGACATTCATATACATACATGGCAGCGGATATAACAAAAATATAATGCCTTGAATTCCCCCAAGGATCCATGCACATCAACATATATAATTAAGGTTTGGAAGATTTACCTTTCACCAAGGCACGATCGATCAGTTGTATAAAACGTTGGTGTAGCTCTTTGCACCAAAACCCGAATCACCTTTGAGGAATCACGTTGCTTTTGCGCGAACGT
>CAODLS013305484.1:0-11601 GCA_948243855.1 Flueggea neowawraea | reverse complement strand
CATTAGTTTTGGTACTTATATGCTTTATATTATGTTTTTCAGGTTAATTGATGATGTCTTGATGAATCAAATGGAAGCAAATCGAAACGGGGCTTGAGCGATGACATTTGAGGCATTGGGAGTGAGACACGACCTTGGAATGACAAGACACGTCTATGGGAGGCTTGAGGAAGCAAATCCGTGAACAATTGGACACACACGGATAGGAATTTGTCGTCCACAACTGTGGGAGAGGCCGTGTAACCCAGTGGAACTTGACAACCAAGGGACACAGACAGATCTTGTTGCACATGGTCATAGGCACTTTGGACAAGGACACTAAGTTGTGTCTGTGTAGTTACTAAGCCATGTAGCAGTCAAGACACGGACATTAATGCATTACATAGACATATGGGCCTTGGACATGGACAAAAACTGTGTCCATGTCTTATGTGCAAGCCGCGAATTTCCGTATTTTTTGATGTACATGGACGGGACACACAGCTGTGCCCGTTTCTTACATCAGATGCACTAATTCATCTATTTAAGTGGGTTTTGACATTTATTAAAGAGAGAGCCAACTTGAAGATAGAAAATACAATCTTTAGAGGCTAGAGAACGTGGGAACAAAGGAAAACATCATTGGTTCGCGAAGAATTTGAGGATTCAATCATTGGTTTTCCTTCTCTCTCTAGATTTCTCTTTGATCTTGTTGTATATCTCTCTATTATTATGAACTAATTATATTGTGTACCTATATGTGATGAACCCTAGGCAGATTATGTGATGTTGGATTGTGTTATTTATTCAATTGGTTTATGGATTGCGACTCAATTATGATTTATAATGCGTATTGATTGAGTCTCTAAACCTAATTTTGGTCTCAATTCCTAGATTCTCCAAACCCATTTTCTTCTCCACAGATCTATCTCTCTTTTTCTCTCTCTCTCTCGCTCTCATCTCTTGCATCAACTATCTCTATTTCCTTTTTCTTCTATACGCATTGTCAACCATGGTGAAAGGAAAAGTTGTCAATTTTAGTGCCTTTGTCCAATCAGTATATATATATATATATATATATATATATATATATACATTGTCATTCAATTTATCATTTAATAAAGAGGTATTTTATTTTATATCTATTAAATACTATATAATATAGTTTATGAAGATAAAACTTTTGTGAATAGTTATTCTTCCTTATGTCATCAAGTTTGACTTGATGGGAAAACCTTAAGGTGAAAGGAATACTACTCTAAATATCCCTAATCAATTGTTATCATGAGAATGATAATGAATTAATGTTAGTATGTTGCTAACGTTTTACTGATTATGGATGTGAGTCATCACTTAGAATATAGATAAGTGTTAGAGAACATGTATTGGACTGGCCTTCTATGAAAGCACTTCATGAATTGATGTCATAAGTAGCTTTCATGCAGTGGTGATATTTAAGTCCTTTGACTGAAACTCACCATCGACTCCTACATGAGGAATCACACATTTTAACTTAGTCAAACATTATCCGTAACAGAGTAATTATAAAGGTTATGATTGGGTGTGTCATGAATCTTATAGAGGAGTGATAGTGAGAGTGACGAATTTGTTCCTCCTATGAAGAGTGATATCTCTAGACCACTTGATGAGTAGGATTGATCGAATGTATGCATACTCAAATGAATTGATAAAGAGATTATCAATGTCATTTGTTATATCAATCTACTTGGAATCAAGAAAAACATTAAACAATATAAGGTTGACATTTATCTATGCCTTATGCTTAATCTAGATATTGTGAAACAAAAGGACTAAATATCAAACTGTGAAATGTTAACTCGGATCACCGACTCCACTTGATTTTGGATTGCCATAATATATTACTAGATACCGCTTATGGACATTGGACCCATATTTTGGAAAAAGGCTTATTGTCAATTTTAAGTGGGTTTATTAGGTTACATAATAGAACAAATTGAATTGACTTGCAAATATTCTCTCTTATAGTAATTGAATTATTAAGATAATTAATTTAATTAATTAATAATAATTCAAGGTTTATGATTTATATCTTAAATATGATATTATCCATTAATGTAATGAGCTTTTAATATAAATTACTTCTTATTAAGTTAAACATGTTTTGGGCACATTATTATGTGTGACATAAATTCAGCCCATGTGTATTAATAAGAGAGCGATTTATCTAATGGTAATATATCATATAATTAAAAGCACAATAACATTAATTAGCTCACATTAAAAATTTGGCACACTTCTTATTTTTTAGGAGTCTATTCTTGTATGACAAGGAAAATAAAACCTAGTACACTTCATAACTAGTTAGCAGTTCTTCTACTTGTAGGACAAGGAAAAAGAAGTCCTAATGGAATAAAGACTAGGGTTTTCTATGCTTTTATATAAAGAGGGTTGAATTTGTACATAAATAATGCTTGACCGAATTTGTGAGAGTGACCTACAAAGAGAGAAATTTTGTAAGAGCTAGAATAGAGGTTCTTAGTGCTAGTACACTTAACCGATTCTATAAAGTTTGTTTATGTGGATACCTTTAGACACGTTCACACAAAGGCAACATGAGGAAAGGAGATTCGACTCTTGAATACTAAAAGCAACACCAACACTCCATTCAGTCATACACTATAGCATCGAATTTTAAGGTAAAATACGCTAACCCTAATCGTGTATGTTAATGTGCATAAATCCTTGGTGGAATTCTATGTTTAAAATTTTTGTTTTTCTACTACCATATATGCTTATGAATGTCATAAATTTATTCATGAATTCCAACAAAAGTTTCTTGCAAAAAATGAGGACGAAAACCTAAAAAATTAAAGCATCTCACTTCCATTCCCTCTGCTCCTACTTTGTCATTTTCTCCTCAATACATCAAACCTACCGTTGTCTGCAAAAGAAAAAAGAGGAAGACCGAGGAAAAATCCAAAAAATGTTCCTTGAACTTCTAAACCTAAACCAAACTCCGCGTCCAAGCCGAAACCATCTTCCATCTATAAACCAAAACTACCTTCTGTGTCGAAACTAAAATCTCTTCCTCACTCATCAAAACCAACTACTGCTTAGTCAATGGATATGAATGAATACTACCTTCAATATTAGGAGATAGTGTTCACTGCTAATGTCAAGAAGGAACCTCTTCTAGACAACGAGACAAACTCAGTCCTGTAAAGCTCTAGAACCTACGCGCTTATGAACTCTTTGCAAGAGTAGAATGCTCTTCTAGCTTAGCGTATGTGCAAGCTAGAAGCAAAAATTTTGAAGCTCAAGGAGATAGCAAAAATCTTTGGATGGCTTCATCTAGCCATAAGATTAACATTTTGTATCTTTCACTTAGATACATTTTGATAGATTATCTTTTATATGCCCCTATTTTGATTTTTGTATATGTTCAAATGAAATAGAATCTGGCTCTTGTCTTTTAGATGATTTCAATCACTGCTTATGCCATGCTTGATTTATATTAATTTCGTATTACTTCAAACCCTTTATTGATTACAACAAAAAGGGGAGTAGAATTGATTAGTGTTGTGCAAGTATTGAACATGATAATCTTGATAAAAATTTTCTTGAAAATTGAATTGATAATGCATGATCAAATTATGTTTCTTTACTAATGTTGACACCAGACCCTGGCGACGAATCATCGAGCTAATAAAATATAAGTTTTGAAAAAAGAGTCGCTGCCAATCTTTTTAAAGGTTCGATTGGCCACCTAAAAGTTTTGGTCTGCATTCAAAGAGAGTTCATGAGTATGGTTACGTGTAGGGAAGAAACCAACTTCACCCTTGTGACGCCCGTTTAAAGAACGATTCCTCTAATTACGTGTTATTGATCTTTGATTGGAATTTTTATTAGAATATATTTATTTTATTGGAAGGCATTGGGAGCTTTTAGAAAATGGACTTGAACTCGAGGTGATATCCCAAGCGCCTACGTACCGGCGTTTTTATACGGGATCAAAGCCCACGTAGTTTGACTCAATAATAGGGGAAGAACCAAATAAATTACTTGGAGAAGTTTAAATCATGTCAAGATCCCTTGCAATTGGTGAAAAACCATTTTTAGAAACTTATACAATTTCACTCATCATGATTTAAAATTCGCCTTGTAAAATATCCAATTCATAAAGAGGGATGAAAACAGGGATATTTTCTTTTATATTATTATATTCGATTTGACCAACCAAATTGGAGAAACCGAATTTTGCTATTGTAACCCAACCAACCAACTAGAAAGATTAGAGTAATTATTAATATATGGGGATTTTCCAACCAAGTGGTAAAATTCGATAAATATTTAAATAAATGTCTTTTCGAAATTTTCAACCAATTGATAAAATCTGATAGTTATCTAAATAACCCTTCCAAACTGGTAAGGCATATATATATATATATATATATATTTATATTTACTATATTATTATTGTTGTTGTTGTTGTTATAAATATATGTATTTTTTGTATATATATATTTCACCAAAAAGTTTCTAACCAACTGGAGAAATCTCGGTTATTATTACAGGCTAGTAATTCTAATTTTATTAAAATTTTATTGAACTTATTAATTTATACATTTAATAATAAATAAATTATTGCACACTTGGTTCGTAATTGTCAAATTTAAAAAAATGAGCAATTTAACAAATAAATTAAGTTCATACATGAATTTTGTATCTCAACCGAATCAATGCAAACCAAACCATAAATTATGCAAGTCCAGACCAAACCAAGCAAAACTATCCATTAACCAAAGTAAGCCAACCCAATAAAGATCAAACCCAAAAAGCTAATTCAGTAAAAACAGAACCGATAAAACCAAACCAACCAAAACCAACTACATCTTAGATCAAATCCACGTGAATGACTCAAGTCAGAACAAACCAAAAAAAAAAAAAAAGCTGAACCAAACCAATCTAATTCATTCAGACCAGACCGAACCAACCCAACAATTCAACCAATGTACATTTGCACAAACCAGCCCATGATTTTTATTTGGGCAAGTTGCAAAAATACCTCCATTTAGACAATTAATTACAAATAGTTAGCTCATTTTTTTCTCTTCTCACATCATACTACATTTTTTCTTATATAAGCCTATTTTTCTTACATTTCATATTACAAAAGGCCATTTTTCTTACATTTTTTACTATAATTCAGTTTTATTTTTTTCAGTTTTAGTTCTTATATTTTTTTTTTCATTTTAGTCACTTTTTGTTTTTTAAATTACTCCATTTTTTAAAATCAAACTAAAATCAACTCTACATATTTTTTAAAAAAATCTTAAAATCAACCTAATATCAACTCTATATAAACTCTACAAAAACTTTTTTTAAATCAACCTAAAAACAACTCTACCAAATTTTTTTAGAACTTTAAAATCAACCTAATATCAAATTTATATAAACTTGACATAAACTTTTTAGAATCAGTCTAAAATCAACTATACAATTTTTTTAAAGCCTTAAAATCAACCTAATATCAACTATGTATAAACTTTACATAAACATTTTTAAAATCAACCTAAAATTAACTTTACATAAACTTAAATTTTTTTAAAATCTAAAAGTTTTCCAAATGAACTTTATATAAAGTTTTTATAAACTTCATATAAACTTTATATAAACTCAATATAAACTTAATATAAACTTTCTCGGAATTTCTAAACAAATCTTAAATCTCAAATAATTTAATAAACTTAATATAAAATTTATATAAACTCATTATAAACCTTTAAAACACTTAAAAAGCTTTCTTTTGACAAACCTTAAAAACATTTAGAAAACTTATAAAAACATTATATAAACTTCATATAAACTTTTAGAAACTTAGAATTATTTAAAAAACTCAACTCTACATAAACAACATAAACATCAACCTATAATAAACTCTAAATAAACCTTAGATAAACTTAGAGACTAATTTTATGTTTTGAACCAATTTGAAACTTAAAAAGTAATCTTTTTTTTTTAAAATAGGGACTATAATGTAAAAAGTTAAAATAACATCAGAGGTCCTTGAGGAACCCTATCAGCCAACCAAGAGATCTGGCTACCACCACTTGAACTGCCACCGTCGAAACTAGATCCGGCCGCCACTGAGCACGACAAAAACAACAAATGTGGTGGCGATGAGGAAGACAAAGAGCCACGACGATGATAGAGGCGCAAGGAAGAAAGCCGAGCGGAGAGGAGCAGATCTGTGGCGGAGGAGCATATTGGCAGAAAAAGAAATCCAGATTAGAGGTGTTGAAAGACAAAAAACGAAAGGAGCTCAGAGAAAAAGTTGTCGAGGGATGCGGACGGAGGCGAAGAGAAGAAGGAGCGGTCGAACGGAGGTGGAGCAGTTAGATGGAGGCAACGAAGAGAAGGAGTGGACGACGACCAGTGAAGTGAGAGGAGGCAGAGATGGAGGGAGAGGGGGCAGAGATGGCAGAGACCAGGGAGAGGAAGGAGTGAGGGGAGAGAGAACTTTACTAAATCAGAAGGAAAAAAAAAAGAGAGGACTAAATAGAACTTTAGTTAGTATGGACCAAGAATGAGTGTAGTAGGAATTGTAAATTGAGAGTTCAAAATTAATAAAAAATGCCGGAGAGGAGATTAGAGAAAAAGCGGTTGAGGGAGGCGGACGGAGGCGGAGAGAAGGAGGAGCGGTCGAATAGAGGTGGAACGGTTAGACGGAGGCAAAGAAGAGGAGGAGCGGACAATGACCAGTCAAGGGAAAGGAGGCAGAGATGGAAGGAGAGGGGGCAGAGATGACAGAGACGAGGGAGGGGAGGGAGTGAGGGAGAGAGAGGGGAAGAGAGAGAAGAGGAGAGAGAGGAGAGAGAGAACTTTACTAAATCAGAAGGAAAAAAAAGAGAGGACTAAATATAACTTTAGTTAGTATGGATCAAGAATGAGTATTGTCGAAATTATAAATTGAGAGTTTAAAATTAAGAAAAAATACCCTATACGAGAACCTAAAGAAAGCTGGACATTGTAGTGCACTGTAATTATCTATTTTTATTTCATGCAAAAACCTGGTCGGCCAGCCCACATATGCATAAGACTCAAATAATTTCAATCCAAATCCCCAATGTGACAAACCCAAACAGCCCATCAAAAATAATCCAAGCAAAAACACAAAGCCATAACTGGAATAAAACGATATGGCCCATATTTCATCAAGTCCTAATAAACCCTACTTATTCACATATCACAGAAAGCAAAGTTAGGGTTTCATTTGCTCACTCACCAAAAGAAAAACGCAAAGGAGAGGAGCAAAAGATGGCGGTGGCGGCCAAACTAGTCTATAGTGTTAAGGTCAAGTCCGATGTCATTCTCCTTCTAAAGCTACGGTTTACAATTTTATTTTTAATTTGTTCTTTAAATGTTATCTTCTAGTCTCTTTTCTTAGATTCTTGTTGTCCAGATCATTGTTTAGTTCTTTGTTCATGGTCTCATCTTGTTCTCCATGTCCTTTGTCAAGGTAACAACACAAAATAGGAGGAAGTTTCGGTTTGGGATGATGGAGGCGATTGATGAAGAGGAGCGTGTGATTTTGGGTGTGGGTGTTGGAAAGAGGGACGGTTTTGGCGTTGGAGGTGGTGTTTTTGGGAGAAGATGGGTCGGTGTTGGGGTTGTGGTGGTAAGGAAGCAGACGGTTTTGGTGGTGATCTGGGAAGATGGAATGATTTGGTTGAGGTGGATTCCTTTTTTGTTCTTCTTTGCTGCCATTGTTCTTGATTTATAGGCAGTGATAGAATCAACTTGGAGGTGAAGGAATGAAAAAAATTCTAACCTATGCGCTGCCAACTTGCTTTTTGTTTTTAACTTTTTTGCACGTTTTGTTTACTGCTGCTCATGTATATTTTTCTATTTTTTTGTGTTATTATTATTGGGTTGGATTTGGAAGAAATGGAATGGATGGGCTTAGTTGTAAAAATTAGGCCTGGTTCAATGGCTAAAATGGGCCAACATTATCCAGGTCATCAGAAAATGGCCCACGAGCAAACTAAGAATTTGTTTGGGTAAAATGGATCAAAACTAAATGGTAAAAATTGATATCAAATTAAAAAGTCGAAAGAGCAAAATTGAGTTTTGAAGAAAAAATCAAATCTGAATCAAGATTTATTGGTCACTCGAATTATTACCGCGACCCAAAAATGAGTGTTGACAGTTGCCCCTTTTTTTTCGTCTTCCACAAGTAGAAGAACAAAACTCTCCACTGGTTATTAAGGTGACGAAGAGTTTGACTTTAAAGGTCAATGGAATTTAATGACAATAATTTAAAATGAAACGACATGGAGATTGACTCCAGAGGTCAATGATAATAAAATGAAATGATATGGAGATTGATTCCAGAGGTCGATGTGAATAAAATGAACGACATGAAAATTGACTTCAGGGGTCGTTGGAAATAGAACGAAGACATGGAGATTGACTCTAGAAGTGACCGAGAATAAAATGAAAGACATGGAGATTGACTCCAGAGGTCAATGGTAATTGAAGGAACGACATGAAGATTGACTTCAAAGGTCGTTGGGAATAAAAAAGATGACATGGAGATTGACTCTAGAGGTCAATGGCAATTGAAGAAATGACATGGAGATTGACTGCATAGGTCGCTAGAAATAGCAGGAACGACATGGAGATTAATTCCAGAGGTCGCAGGAAATCAAAATTGCGAGAATAAAGTGTTGTTTGAGGATTGACTTCAGGGACAGAAAGTTCGTTTGAGGATTGACCTCAGGGACGAGTGGATTTCGTTTGAGGATTAACCTCAGGGATGAGAATGAAAGCTCGTTTGAAAATTGGCTTCAGGGACGAAGATGAAAGTTCATTTGACGATTGACCTCAGGGACGAGAAAAAAGATTCGTTGGAGGATTGACCTCAAGAACGGGATTAAAAATCCATTTGAGGATTGACCTCAGGGATGAGATGAAAGATACCGTTTGAGGATTAACCTCAGGGAAAGGATTTGAAAGTGAACGAATGCCAAGATGAATGAGGCTTTGCTTCAATGAGTGCATGTTACGACAACATATTAGTTTTGGTGCTCTAATCCAATCATTTATGTATGTTGCCATTTGATTTATCATTTAATAAAGAGACATTTCATTTCATATCTATAAAATCTGTTTTATGTTGATAAAATATTCATGAATAGTCATTCTTCCTTATGTCATCAAGTACGTGACTTGATAGTAAAACTCTAAGGTTAAAAGAATACTATTCTAAATGCCCATAATCGATTATTACCATGAAAATGATAATAAATTAAGATTAGTATGTTACTAAGTAGACAATCACGTTTTACTGATTATGTATGTAAAGACATCACTTAGAACATAGATACATATTATGGAACACAAATTGGATTGGCCCGCTATGAAAGTACTTCATGGATTAATGTCACAAGTAGCTTTCATGCAGTGTTGATTTTGAGTCCTCTGACTAAAACTCACTATCGACTCCTACATGATGAATTACATGTTTTAACTTAGACAAACGTTATCCGTATTAGGGTAATTATAAAGGCTATGATTAGATATGTCATGAATCATGTAGAGGCATAATAGTGAGAGTGACGAATTTGTTCATCTTATGAAGAGTGATATCTTTAGACCTCTTAATGAGTAGGATTGATGGAATGTATGCATACTCAAATGAATTGATAAAAGGATTTATTAATATCATTTGTTATATCAATCTATTTGGGATCAAGAAACATATTAAGCATAGAAGGTTGATATGTGACAATCCCTATACTTAATATAAATATCGTGAGACAAAATGACTAAATATCAAATTGTGAAAAGTTAAACTCGAATCTCCGACATCCACTCGATTTTGGGTTGCCATAATATATTACTAGATATCGCTTATGAACTTTGGACCCAAGTTTTAAGACAAGGCTCATTGCCATCTTCGAGTGGGTCTATTGGGTCACACACAAGAACGAATTGAATTGCTTCACAAATATTTTCTCTCGTTGTAATTAAATTATTGAGATGATTAATTTGATTAATCATTAATAATTTAGGGTTTTATGATTTATATCATAAATATAATATAAGATATTATTTATTAATGTAATGAGTCTTTAATATAAATCATTTACTATTAAGTTAAATATATTTGGGCTTATTCTTATGCGTGACATAATAATTCGGCCCATATGTATTAATAAGGGAGTGTTTTATTTAATGATAATATATCATGTAATTAAAAGCTCAATAACATTAATGTTTAAACCCTAGGAAAAATTCGGCACATATTCCTATTTTTTAGGAAAAATTCTGCATACTCCTAGTTTTTAAGAGCCCTTATTTTTATGTGATGATGAGTTCTTATACTTGTAGGACAAGTAGAATGAAACCTAGTACATTTAAACTAGGGTTTCAACACACCTCTCTATATATGTATAAAGGTGTGGCCGATTTTTTCAAGGGATTATTAGGGCTGACAGAATTTTTCACACATAAAAGAGAAAATTTGTGAGACTAGAATTGTGATTCTTAGTGCTAGTACATGTCGTCGATTCAAACAAGTTCATTTGTGTAGATACCTCTAGACACTTTCGCGCAAGGGCAACGTGAAAGAAGGAGATTCAAATTTTGAATTCTAAAAGCTACTCCAACATTGCCATATTTTCGAATCAAAGAAGCGATTTTAAGGTAAATATTGCTAACCCTAATCATGTATGTTGATGTGCATGGATCCCTGGTGGAATTCTAGGTTTTAAAGGTTAAATTTTTTTGTTATTTTCGCTTCCATGTATGTTTATGAATGTCATAAAATTAGTCACAAATTCCAATCGTGGTATCAGAGCCACTTGCACCATCAACATAACCGATTGCCTTGTATGCGATATGATTATTTTGCTATGTGCTATTCAACCTTGCTTTATATTATATGATATTGTTGCTGAATTAATAATGTCATTAAGGATTTAATTTAGCAAGATAAAATTGGAAATTTTATGGGTGGAGGCCGAATGTGTTTGTTGAATTTGCAAAAACTGTTAAGAATTATCTAAACAACCATCTAGGGTTTTGTATGAGCGGTTTGTAATGAGATTACAAATAATGGACTGATTTATAATTTGATTATGAGATTCAATTATTAATGAGATTAATACAGATTGGGGTTTAAAAATTAGCATCTCGTTTCATGAGCAATGCGAATTACAAACCTCCATCGCAACCGGCTTGCAAAACCGCTTTGCACATCCAACTTTTAATTGATATAGTTATTCGATTGATTTAATGATGTTTATGTGTGTATAAAATCTTATTATATTATTTGAATGATGATTCAATATGCATAGTGCATGACATAGCCCAATTAACCCAATGTGATTGGTTTTTTATTGTTCATTGTAATAGTTTGGCGAATGGGTCAATTTTAATTTTTCAGTTTTTGGTGAATGTGCCTATTTTCTTTTAGAATAGTTTAGTATAGAATTTTATACAATATATGTAAAAGAACATTTCCCAAATCAATCATAGAGGAGTTGACCTAAACTATGCTGAGGTTCTAGTCGTGCAGACCCAGATGTGCAGAAATGCAAGGGATACAAAAATGCAGACACATAAATGCATTTA
>CAODLS013305274.1:0-12567 GCA_948243855.1 Flueggea neowawraea | reverse complement strand
TATTTTCTTTTCCTTTCCTTCTTGCCCTTTTGCAGCACAGGTGGTTTGGCCTTCTCTGCGTGCCAGTTTTATGATGAGCACTTCATTTTGAAGTTTGGCTGTGGGTGCTAATGCTACAATTTGAACTTATATTGTGCTTTTGTATAAGCATGATTGACAAGTGGATCAATTGCTGGCATAGCCATAGGAGCAGTAGTTGGAGTGGTGCCATTTGCAGTTTGTGTATATTTCGGATTCTATTGAAAGAATAAGGCAAAATAGTCGATAGGTTTATGCAATTGTGATTATGATATTTTGGAGTTAGTAAATGTTTTGTAAATATTTGACATTTAAATTATTAATATTTGGCATATTTTTGAATTTATTAAAATAGCAAATGTTTCATTTATTTTCCATTTCCTTAAATTATTTAATATTAATTAGGGAAATTATTCTTCAGAAATTGGTGACCAATTTGTCACAAAAATATCGTGACCCTGGCACAATGTTTTGGGACTGTTTTGTTACAACATTTGCGACCAATTTGTCACTGATTTTGCGACCGTTTGGTCACAGAAATACTGCGACTGTTTTGTCACAAAATCTTGTCACCATTTTGTCGCAGACGTTGAGTCCATTTGGTCACAGTTTCTTGTGACTGTTGTGTCGCCAACGTTTGGCGACCAATTGGTCACAAAATGTTGTGACCAATTGGTCACTGCCATGTCAGCAAATGGTCTGTTGACCGTACTAAATCTTGCGGACAAAAGCTATCTGTCACAAATTTGTGACCAAATTGGTCACAAAAACCGGTTTTGCATCCATTTTTTTTGGGACCAAATATTGTTACCAAATTTTGGTCGCAATGCTGGTTTTGTGACCAAAAGGCTCCTTTTGCGACCAAATTGGCTGGTCGCAAATTGCTCATTTTCTTGTAGTGGGATTGGTGCCAACAGTTCATCACAGAAGAAAGGACTCACTGAGCTGGGATCACTAACTAATACTAATCTAATACTACTAGAATAGAAAAGAATTGTCTTTTCTGTATACTTTCCTCGGTTCCATTGCTACCGCGTGTAAATATTTAATGTTTAAAATCTAAAAAATATATCCAAAATATTTAATATTTACTAACTCCAAAATATAATAACTACATAAACCTATCTAATGGACCACTTCCTTGTCCGATACGTTAAATGTAGATAGCCTAGAAGTAGAAACGTGGCTCTACATGTAACCCATCTGCACCTTGAACTCCTCCCTTTCCATCTTCACAATTTGTGTTCTGCAATCACAGGTAATAGAAATTCACCAATTCAAACATACTTAAAGGTAAAAAATGATACAAAAAATGCAAAACAAAACAAAGAGTTAAGGAATGCAAACCTGTTACTTATCTGGAAGTAAGACATCAGTTGTAACATGAAAAGATTCCAAAGATCCAATATCATTACTGTAAGCTCTTCCTGAAATTCCCAAAGATAAAAATTTCTTCAAATGCATTTAAATTAGACAAAACATAATTTTTACTTGAAATGCATTTTAGCACCAACCTTTCACACATTAGCCTTATTTAATAGAATATTAAGCACATCCCAGAAATCCAACAGCTTCTCTTTTAACACACTTATCAAGATAATTTGAGGCTCACATAAAAAGATTCATTAGTGATGTCTATTTTTCCTCAATATGAAAATAGTTAGCTCCTAAAACAAACTATTACTAACATAGTTATATTTTCCCAAATTTCACATGCATCAAACAGTTATATAAAGTGTTGAATTGAATTGATTTTTTCTTGGATATGTTGAAGCCAAACCTATTAAAATATGAATCAAACAAGTCTCAAGTTTAGGACTGATTGATGAAGGAGAAGTTGAATTACAACATCCCTGGAAAGACACGGATGAGTTTTGAGCTGTGGAATGAAAGGCAGAGTCGTGCAATCACCTGTCCAAGTTGATTCGCACAATCTGTGATGACAAGGCCGTGTAAAGTTCAGTTTCATTTTTTGCCTTGAGTTTGTCGTGTTTACAACTGTATCTTTGAAGACTAGCCCGTGTCTTGCTGCACTAAAGTGTGATTACGCATTCGTCCCGAAAAGCGTGGAATAACTCTGATGGACAGGGTAAATATCGACCAAGACTCTCTAGCAGACCGAAACATTTGCCTGCACGTTATTTATGAAAGTTATATGATGACTTTTGTTCCAGGGATTGCTACCGTCTTTCGTAGCCTCTATTTCGTTGTTTTTTTTGTAATGACTTTTTCATTTCTATTAATAATATTTTGGAGCTTAGGAGCTCGGCGCTATTGGGGTGCCAACCTGGTTGGATTGCTCTGGTGCACTGATTCCTAATCCTCCCGCATTTCATTCAAAGAAATAAAAACAAATGGGGCTTGGGAAACATATGTAATATTTTGGCTGACTTTTATAGTGAATAATGGAATTCCTTGCTCTCTTTGTCCATTGACGTAGTTTAAATTGATCGAACCACCTAAATTCAGTGTTATTGTGTGTGATTATTCTATTTACTATTCTGTTTGTTCTATTAGCCTTGCCTGAAATAAAGTTTTTGCCAATTTTCACCACTAAAATTAGCTTAATCGTTAAAAGACATTTTTGCAATCCACACCAAGAAGTTTGCTACCAATGCAATGATATATCGTCTTTCAGCAGGATTTGACACTAAGATGATAGTTCTAGCATTTCACATAACGAAGATACAAATAATAATGAAAGAAACTGAGACGAACCATTGGGAATATCCTTAAGCTGAGTCCCATGTCCCTGCAAAGTTAATTGAAATATAAAACACCGAACTTTATTGATAACAACAAAATTCAACAAATTTGAAAAAAGAATTGTTAAGAATTTCAAATGTATACATCTTATTACTTGTTCATATATTGTAAGAATTTCAAATTTATACTAAAGATTGTTAAGTTATGTCAATCACAAAATGTAACACCTTAAAAAGAAAATCTACGTAATATCTTAATAAGGAAAACAAAAAAAAATTCCTACCATCCAATTAATTGGGTTGTATGAAATTATTATCTGGCCAATCTAATGTTTTCTACATGGAAAATTTTACTGCATTTCCTTGTGTATATATATTTGCTTCCACTAAAAATTTTGACATCTTATTTTTGTTTTGGAAAATTCTTGCCTACTTTTGGTGCATGTATTGATTGGTGTATGTTCCAATACATGCACTAAGCAAATTAATAAGTGACACGTTAACGTAAACACATTAACCAATTTTCACTTGTTAATTTACTTGGTGCACGTATGGGGACATGCAACAAGAGTAGACAAGGAAAATAAAGCTTTCTCTCTCTCTGCTAGGGTTTTCTTTGGCGATCGTTGTGGCGCCTATGCCTCTCCGATAATGGGACATAAATCAAAGAAATCCTCTGAATCAAAAGCTCTCCTTGCCAATTATCTACCTGATAACCTAGTCTCTCTTCCACCCTCACCGTGTTCCCTACTTCCAGAGCGGCATTTACACACTGTAGGTGGGGACCCCTCCACTTCGAGGGGGAATCATGTTGAGACTATGGATCTGGTCCATCCGAGTTCAGCAGTAGAGGTAAAACCGATAAGCCCTTCAACTAGAGTGCCCAATAAAAAATGGAGTGATCTATTTTCGGTTAATCATGAGCGGTCTTTGGAAGGTTCACTGAGGTATGTACCACCTGCTGTTTGGAATGACACCCATGTTGTGAGTTTTAAGCGTTCTAAACTTACTACTGAGATGAATCGTTGCAAAAAAGCTATTTTGGGGAGTGTTTTCGAGATTATACCTAGATTCTCTGCTATTCAAAGTTTTTTTTTTGGCTCGTTGGAAGAATTGTGGTTTATTCTGTGTTTTTTTAGTGGCTCCGAACGTGTTTTTGTTCAATTTTAAGGATGAGGAGTCCAAAATTAGGGTTCTATCTAGGGGACCTTACACTTTTAATTCGAGGCTGTTAATCTTGCAAGCTTGGCATCCTCTAATGAGTTTTGATCTGTGCAAAGTTCAAAAGGTTCCAGTATGGATTAAGTGTCCTCTATTACCACTTGACTTCTGGTCCACTGAGATTTTGAGTCGAATTGGCAGTATGTTAGGTATTCCTTTCTATGCTGATCAATGTCGAGAACAATTGAGTTATGCGAGGTTGTTAGTTGAAATGGAGGTGCAAGGTCAGTTTCCTGAAACTGTTACTTTGGAAGATGAGGAAGGGCACCAATTTGTTCAGACGATAGAGTATGCGTGGTGTCTGATCCTGTGCATTGCTTGCCAAGGTGATGGCCATACTCATCTACAATGTCCTAATCTGAAAGGGAAACTGAAGCAGGTTTGTGTGGCTAAGCAGACTCATTCTGAGCAGCCAACTTTGGTTCACCCTCCATCTGTCCCTGTGATGAATGCATCGCTTGTTGAGGATACGATACTACCGGTGCCGAGTCCTAGTGTTGTTCCAGCCTGTGCTCAGGGCGTTAGCAGTGCTCACATTCCTTCTCCCATGCCAGTTGACCATTCTGAAGGGGGTGGTGCTGTTTCTAAATCTGTAGCCATTCATGGGGTGTAAGCAATTTTGGATTCTACTTTGTCTAAGGAACCGATGAAGGGTCGAGATGAGGGAACAAAAAGGGTGGACAGACCTCCTTCTAGATACCAATTATAGAATCATGGAACATTAGAGGACTAAATGCTCCCCTTAAGCAATCAGAAGTTAAAAAATTGATTACTAAACATACATCTGGGCTATTGGGATTATTGAAACCAAGGTAAGGTAAGGTAATAAGGATGGAATCTGGCAGCAAATGAATATGTTCAATTGGTCTCTTCTTACCAATTATGATCATGCTCCTCTTGGCAGAATCTGGATCTTGTTTAACCACTCTTTGGGGTTTATTAGGATGGTGTCAAGCTCGGCTCAATTCGTTCATTGTCTAGTCCATTGGAACTCTCTTACGTTCTAGTGGACAATTATATATGGTTCTAATAATAGTATGGAGTGAAGGCAGTTTTGGGACGATCTCAAGCTACTTTCCTCTTCTATTACTTGTCCATGGCTTCATCAAGGGGGATTTTAATTCACTCTTGAATGATTTTGAAAGAGTCGGGGGTAATCCTGTTGATGGTATTGCATGTGATGAGTTTTTGGATTGTATTAACTATTGTGAATTGCTTGAATTGAGCAAATTGGGATGCCATTTCACTTGGACTAACAATCAGGATGGGTCTGAGCGCATCTGGCGTAAACTGGATCGCTTTTTGGTTAATTCCTCTTGGATTGATAGTTTTGATGACTCGAATTACCAAGCTCTGGCTCTTGGCATCTCGGATAATTCCCCATTGGTGGTTTCTATTCATTGTTCCTCTCGAAAAGGTGCTAAAATTTTTTGGTTCTTTGACATATGGCTGAGCCATCCCTCTTTCTTAAAGATTGTACAGGAGGTGTGACAACAAAATATCCATGGTTGTGGAACGTATGCACTATGGAGGAAGCTGATTCTTTTAAAATGAAAGCTCAAAGCTCTAAATCTTTCTCACTTCTCTGATATTTCCAAAGGGGTTAATGACTGTAGGCTCTTATTAGAGTAGACTCAGGTCGCCCTTCAACTTAGTCCTCTAGATCAAGTTTTTTTGGATGAGGAGAGAGCTATTTCTAATGAGTTCAAACGATTAATTTTTGCTGAAGAGTAATTTTACAAACAAAAAGCTAGAGAACGATGGATTTGATTGAGTGATTCCAATACTAAATACTTTCATAACTTAGTAAAGTCCCGAAAGGCTCACAACATAATCACCTCATTATAACTCTCTGATGGAACTCAGGTGACCGAGCAATCGGACATTGCTAATGCTATGATTGAGTTTTATCAAAACCTACTGGGTAGTGCTGGTTCTGAAAGAACTCATGTGGATTGGGAGGTTCTTCACACTGGTCTTGTCCTTACCAATGATGAAGCAACTTCATTATGCTCTGATGTTACTACTGTGGAAATCAAAGCTTCTTTATGGAGTATTGATGTGAGAAAGGCTCCAGGTATTGATGGATATCCTAGCTTATTCTTTAAATCTTGTTGGTTTATTCTAGGAAATGATGTTGTGTAGGCTGTTCAAGATTTTTTTCAAAATGGAAAGCTCCTCAAACAAGTAAACTCCATAACCCTTACTATCATTCCTAAGGTTGCCAACCCCTCATCCCTTAATGATTTTAGACCTATTGACTGTTGTACTATTTTGTATAAAATCACATCCAAAGTACTCACAACTCGGCTAAGCAGTATTTTGCCGAGAATTATTCATAAAAAACAGTCAACTTTTATTGGGGGTCAGAGTATTACTGATAATATCCTTCTTGCACATGAACTGATGAGAAATTACCACCGAAATTCTACAAAAGCTAATTGTGCTTTCAAGATTGATTTACAGAAAGCATACGAATCTATTCACTGGGACTTCTTGGAGGAGGTTTTGATTGGTCTTAGTTTCCCTGGAGATTCACTTAGTGGATTATGACTTATGTGCGTACTGTATCTTTCTCTCTTATGATTAATGGCAATATTGAAGGCTTTTTTCCTGGTAAACGTGGCTTGAGGCAAGGAGACCCTATATCTCCATTGTTGTTTGTCCTTTGTATGGAGTATTTGTCTAGAGCTTTTGACTCGAAACTGTCTGCCTCTTTTAAATTCAACACTGGCTGTCAAAGACTTAAACTGGTGCATTTGTCATTCGCTGATGACCTTATGATCTTCAGCCGAAGTCACTTCGATTCTGTTCAAGCTATAAACTCTATTTTGTTACATTTCTCGGCTGTTTCAAGATTGCAGATTAATGAGGGAAAAAGCTCCATTTTTTTTCTCAGGAACCAATGATGAAATGAAGCAGATTTTGCTTAATTGTTTGAGGTTTAAGGAGGGGAAGTTGCGAGTACGTTACTTAGGTGTGCCCCTATTGTCAACACAGCTTAAAAAAGAGCATTGTATTCCTTTACTTAACAAAGTCAGCTCCAGGATTAACTCTTGGACCTCAAAATTTTTGCCTTATGTTGGACGTTTGTAGTTGATAATCTCTATTCTTAGAAGTATCCAAGTATTTTGGTGCTCAATTTTTGTTCTCCCAGCTTCTCTAATACATGCTATTGATCATAAATGTAGGTCTTTCTTATGGCAGGGGAAAGAGCAAGGTTATCAAAGTCTTGTCTCTTAGGCTAATGTGTGATTGCCTAAGAATGAAGGATGGCTTGGGATTATTGATCTTTTTTCTTGGAATAAGGATGTTGTTGGTAGAAAAATCTAGGATTTATTTAGTGCTAAGGAATCTTTCTGGGCTACCTGGATTACCCAACAAAAAATGAAAAAAACTCACCTTTTGGGGCATAACCAAACCTTTTGATTGTAGCTGAGCATAGGGGCATTTGCTTAAGTTGAGGGCTGAGTTTGGTCTTTGCTTCACATAGAAGTTTGGGAATGGGAAATATTTCTCCTTTTGGGTTGATCCATGGTTTCATGGACAATCATTGCAAAGTGCTTTCCCTGAGCTAAGTGCTTCTGATTCTGACATTCCAAGGGATACAAAGGTTACTGATGTTTGCAGAAATAACCATTGCACACTCCCTGACCCGGTTAATGATATTATGGAAAATGCATGGGATGCTATCTCCCATTTGCATTTGAATAATATGTTGCCGGATCAAATTACATGGAAGCATTCCTCTAGTGGTGCCTTTTCAATCCACAGTGCTTGGAATGTGTTTAGGCCTAAAAAGCCTGTTGTACCATGGTTTAAACTTGTGTGGGGACCTGATCATGTGCCTAGTTCAGCTTCATTTTGTGGCTAGCCCTGCAAAACAGATTATCTGTTAAGGAAAGGTTGCTCAAAATATGTATTGTTCATGATGATATTTGTGTTTTTAGCAACACAATGTCTGAAATAGTAAATCACTTGTTCTTTGAATTTGTTTTCACCAACCATATTTGGTAGGTTCTTCTTAATATGTGTAGGATTAGGAGGAGAAGTTTTCCATGGAGGAGGGAAATTAGCTGGTTCTCGAGACGTACTGCAGGTAATTCTCGATTGTGTCGACTGAGACGTGTTTTATTTGCTGGAATGATCTACTAGACTTGGCAGACTCAGAATGAGATAATTTTTCACCAAAACCGAACTTCCAGTGATCAACTTGTGAATAAAGTGCTAGGGAGTCTATAGCTGAAGTTTGATGATTGTAATGCTTTGTTTGCCTCTGTTATTTAGGGCTGGTTTCCATTGATCTTGGGCTATAGAATTGATGTATAGGTTTTCTTATTGTGTACAAGAGTTTTATGGTGGAAAATGTTAATCTTCCTTAGGTTTCCTAACCTCTCTGGCCGGATGGAGTTAGAGCTCGGTTAGGAGGCTTAGGTGGTTTAACTTTTTTCGTCAGGGTATTTTTTTGTCTATCAAAGTTTTATTGGATATATACTCTATTTTTTTAAAAAGCAATGAAAGTTTAATCTTTACCCAAAAAAAAAAAAGATTAGACAAGAACTTTCATTTTTTTAGTGTTACAAACAATTATAAAAAAAATAAATTACGAACATAATGAAAATTTAATTATGGATTTCTGTGAAGACTAAAGATAAGGAGGTAAAGAAAAACTAAAAATAAAAAGTAAGACAAAATCTAGTACCACACTATTATTTAGTAGTGTTCCGTGATCAGATCAAATAATATCAATTAATTAATAGATTGCTTCTTATGGACGAAAATGAGATGTTATTGATGAAGAAAAAAGGAGATCACTTGATTCACGTTAAACGACTTCAATTTCTTAATGTTAAATCTTGTCCTACTTTGAAAACATAATTTAGAAAATGAGGATCAACAATACCAAGTGGTTGCTCAACATAAACATCCTCTTTCAAAAAACCATTTAGAAAAGTATTTTTGACGTCCATTTGAAAAAGTTTGAAATCTTTAAAATATGTATATATACACATAATTTTAATGGCCTCTAATATAGTTATCGGTGCAAAAGACTTCTCAAAATCAATGCCTTCCTCTTGACTATACCCTTGTGCAATAATTCTAGTCTTGTTTGTGATTGTGTCCCCAAACTCATCTTCCTTATTACTATGCACCCACATAGTACCAATTACATTGCAATCACTTGGTCTAAGGACTAATCCCCACACATCATTTCTCTCAAATCGGTTCAATTAGGCTTGCATTGTAGAAACCTAATATTCATCATTTGAAGCTTCATTGATATTCTTAGGAAATATTTGATAGATAAATGAACAATTAGAAATATGATGCAAAGAAGATCTAGTAGTTACCCCTTTAGAAGTGTCACCAATGATGAGTTCCTTTGGATGATTCTTTGAGTACCTCCACTGCTTTAGAAGTTCTTTCATCTTGACAAAATTTCTCATTTGAAGTTCCACCATCTTTGTTATTGAGGTTGAGCTCTTCAAGATTGTACTAATACCTAAGCTCACATCATCATCATCTCTTAGCACAAAGTGGCTAGTCTCATAAGAAATGACATGCATGGATTCCTTAACCTCTTTTAGCCTTTTGTTATTAACTCTAAATGCTTTACTATCGGAAGAATAACAAAGAAAATGCCCTCATCGAAATTAACATCAAATTTTCCTAAGGCTTCTTTTCCATTGTTATGAACAAAACACTTGCATCTAAATGAATGAAAATGTGATATGTTGGGTTTCCTACCTTTCCATAACTCGTAAGGGGTCATTTTCAGTATGGATAGAATATGTGCCCTATTCACTATATAGCAAGCAATATTGACCGCTTTGGCTTAAAAGTACATAGGAAGTTCATTGTCACTAAGCATGGTCCTAGCTATTTCTTGCAAAATCCTATTCTTTTTCTCAACAACATCATTTTTTTGAGAGTCCTTGGAGCGAAAAAGTTATGAAATGTTTCATACTCCTCACAATAGGATTCAAATGGCTCATATGTAAACTCACTCCCTTTATCACTCCTAACTCCAATGATAGAATATCCTTTTTCATTTTGGACTCGTTTGTTATATTATGCAAATGCCTGAAAATCATCATTTTTATGTGAAATAAAACCCATGTGAACCTTGAAAAATCATCAACAATGAAAAAACAATATTGTTTTCCACCAAGACTCAAAGTACTAGCATGACCAAATAGATACATGTACAATAATTCCAATGGTCTTATGGTTGAAATAATATTTTGTTATGAAAAAAAGTTGATTTTGAATGTTTTACTTTAATACATATATTACAAATCAAATCCTTTCGAAACTTGAGTTTTGGCACACCTTTGACTAAATCCTTTTTGCAAAGTTTTGAAAAAGTATGCATGCTTGCATGACCTAATCTTTTATGCCACAACTAAGTGTCATCATTCATAATCATAAACCATTTTTTATTAAAGGCATTTGAATCCAACAAGTCAACAATATAAATATTCTCATGCCTATTACTAACAATCAACACATTTCAATCACTATCAAGAACAATGCATTTGTGAAACTAAAAAATGACCTTGCAATTTCTATCACAAAATTGACTAATGCTCAACAAATTATGCTTCAAACCACTAACAAACAATACATTATCAATAGTAGGGTTAGGTTCCTTACCAACTTTACCTTCACCAACAATTTTTCCTCTTGCATTGTCACCAAATGTTACATAACCGCCATTTCTTTGTGTTAGGTGAGTGTACATCGATTGATCCCTAGTCATTTAGTGAGAGCATCCACTATCCAAGTACCAAACATTCTTCTTGGCCTTAGCTCTCAAGCACACCTCATTGTTGCTTGCTTCCTCTTTATCTTCAATGGACATAAGACATAAGTTTGTCATCTCTTCCACCTCTTCTTCATCATCTGAGCTTGAGTCACTATCACTCCAAGTTGCCTTCATTGCCTTCCCTTTCTTCTTGAAGTATTTGGATGTTTTCTTGTTTTCTTCACAAATGTGCAATGTTGCTTGATGTAGCCCAGTTTGTTACACTTGTAACGGATGGTATATGTGTCTTTCTTAGAGTCTTTCTTCATTTCCTCATTGGATATTTGATCTTTGTTATGTTGGACTATTTCATATGTCCTAAATTGGTTTTGATGATGGGCAAAACTTAGAGAATAACTGTAATATTCCGTCCATCCTGGTTAAGATTCTTATAGCTTTTTGAGTGGGACTAATTTGATCCTTAAGATATTTGGAGTATTGATTTAGGATATTGATGTTATTTAGTGTTGGTTAAGTGTTCAAGGTATTAATTAATGTTAATCATGTGAGGTTGAATGATGTTAAACCTCGGGAATGGTTTGGTGGGTGTCCAGAAGTGAGGAAACTCGGGAAGTGCTGAAAAGGGGAGTTTACACACGTTATATGTCAAATAACGCACTTAAAGGACCCCAATGTATGTAAGATTTATGCTAACGTCTGTAAGGCACTGTTTTTGCAATATACGTGTTTTCAACGATTGACGTACGTGTGCTGGGTTTCCATGATGATTCACGTACATTATATGAACAGTGACGTACATGAGGTTGGGATTTCCAGTTTCAGAACATGATTTTTGACTCGTTAACGTATGTGACTTTTATTCTAACATATGTAAGGTCCTCCTAACATCCTTTAACCTTAGATTCACGTACATAAGATTCCATTTTCTATACATGTTGGAACCCTGACCATTTCATCTGACATTTGCATTTTTCACTCTCTCACCTCCAGATCGATCCTCTCACTTCCTCATTGATTGCCCAGTGTTGCTAGTCATCTTTGGAGGTAAAATTATCATTATTTTCTTGTTTTTGATTCCTCTTTCATGCTTTTGATTCATGGTTTTGCATTTGGAAGAGTTAGGCTAGGGTTCCAATTCTTGGATGATTTGTGATGTTCTGATGTTATAGGATGCTTGTATGGCTTAGGTGGGACTTAGATGAACTTGTTTCACACCTTGAATTAACAGATTTGATGAGTTATTGTGTTGGTTGGGGTTAGGTTCGGTTTTGATGATTTTTGGAGCGATTTGGAGTTTGTTTGATGGAATTGATGATTGATTAATGTTCCTGAAGTTGTTTGGGAACAATGTGGGTGATTGATTACATCGGGTATTGATCGAATCGAGAGTTGAGTATTTTTTAGAAGAAATCTTTGTATTTTTCCCATTACTATAATTTTTAGAAAGTTGCAGTCAGATTTGTAATTTCTGTAAGTTAGGATCCAGATTTGTAATTTTTGGAAAAATTGAGGTACAAAATAGTAATTTCTGAAAAGTTGGAGGCTAACTTGTAATTTAACAAGTTAAGGATTAAATTGCAATTTTTGAGAGTTTAGGGATAAATTTGAGAATTTTGATTTATGGAGGATCTCTTGGTAATTTAAGGATATTTTGAGGACTATATTAAAATTTGCCAAGTCTCGGGGACTAAAACTAATTTTACAGACCAAACTAAAATTTTACGTAGATTATGAATTTATGATCGAGAGTGATGGATTCACGTTCGATATATGCTTTCAGCGGCTATGAGGGTTTGCATTGCATTTGTATATCATGTATTTGGTATGACCACAATACCACATTTTGATATATGT
>CAODLS013304983.1:0-19630 GCA_948243855.1 Flueggea neowawraea | reverse complement strand
GATATGGTCCTGAGGAAGGAAATGGCAGACAGGAAGTGTCCCCGGCTTAACCTTGAGCACCTGGAAGGCCACATGCTTTGGGTTCCATGCTGATGTATCCGTATGACATACTGCTAGAGCTTTAACTTCAGTTCCTTCGGCAGCTTTCAAGGAAACCATGTACGCCCTTGTGGTTTGTGTGGCATGGCAGTAGAAGATAGCATATGCATAAGTCATCTTGTGGCATACTACAGATTTGTCCCCTGTCATCTGTTTTACTCGTTCAACTGTATACCTCTGCATTTGTGTTTGGTTATATGCCTCTTTAGAGATTGCGTGGACAGTTTTTCCGAGTTCAGTAGTGCTGAAGTTGATCATTGATTCCAACGAAGTTGCACAATACTTCTCCTCTCCTTTAATTCCAGGTGTTTCGCATTCCTTGATTGTTTTCCTTATTATCTGAGCTTCCAGTGATCCGGGTTTCACTAAAAACATGGGTTTCACTAAAAACATGTCAAAGATTTCCGGCAGCTTGCTTGATGAAAAGGGTATTGAGTTGGCAACTTGGCGAGATAAGAAAGTTGCTTTATTTGAATTTTCTGTAAAATGCAATTTCATTGTTTTTCATAGTGCATGTCTTTTTCCAAGAAAAAGAGTGCTATATTCGGATCTTCGCTCAGTTGGGCCTCTGTGGCAGCGTATTTATACATGAATGGGTCTTTTGGATCGTGTCCCACACCAACGTAGACAGGCTTTCCCTTGTGTCCTCTGTTTACAGATACTCCACCTTTGTCAACACTGACGTTGGTTCTGCCCCCAGGCTTTCCTGTCTTCACACCAACGCCGCCACCTCCCACGTTAACATTGGTGACGCCACCAGAATTTCCGTTTCCTGTATTGACATTAACACCGCCCTTTCTGACGTTTACAGTTGTGCCCCTCGGCTCTCCTTTTCCTGTATTTACATTTACAATACCACCCTTCGCTGCGGTGGCAGAAGTGCTTTTGGCGTCCATGAAGTCTGCGGTTTGGCGAACATCAATTAGATGACTATAGGAAACTTCTTTTTACTGGTTGTGCGACTGTGTTTGAATACTTCTGGATGAATTAATTAAAAGTTTCTGAACTTTTTGTAAATCAAACCCCACCCCTATTGATTTTGATGTGAATGTTAGTAATTTTTTGTTGTTGCTGAAAGCTTGATCTTGGGTGAACCAAAGACTGATAAAAGGTTGATATCAGTTAAACAGAACAACAAGACTTTGTTGCATTTTCCGATTTTCGATACTGACCTGGCTGTAAAAGATCTCTGACAGCTTTTGGCATTGGCGTGTTGGGTAGAACAGACTTCCAGTAAAGTTCAGGAGTTAAGGCAGCTTGGGCTGCCACCAGCGCGAGCTACAAGAAAGTAAGTATCATATCCAGTAAGACTCTCAAATGTGACAACAATTTAGTTATATAATATAAGAACTGGCATTTGAAAAAAGTCGTAAAAGGCTTAATTTTAAACTAAATTTAAGTTAGAAGCTTACAGTAAGGAAAGCGAAGATGTGTGGTATATGAAACTCCATTAAACTCTGAGCATGCAACTTGTAGCTAGTGGATTATAGTTTAAGAAGAAGGTAGAACAGAAGCTTTGCCTGAGAAAAAAGAGCAATTGGCTTGTATATTTATAGTGTAATTGTCCATATTACTTGGATTCATTGGCACCACATCACCTACATTATTAAACAGTTTAATTACTTCAATTACCCTTGGCTCAGTTACTTAAAAGCTGTTTTTTGTCAAGTGGGACAGGTGTAGTAGCAAGGGTATGAGGTGAACTAATAGAAACTGTTGGATAGGGGAGCAAGAAACTAACAGCAATGGCTTTCAAAGCTGCCCTTGTGTTATATTCACAATCTGCAGGCATGTAGCCCGAATGGCCCCTCATGCTTCAGGCCTGTCGTTATTGGTGATGTTCGCTGAAAACAGAAATAGACACAGGAAGCAGTTTTATTTGCTAGGACTTCTGTTTCAAGCTACACGAACAACCATATTTATGAGGTGCGTAGAGATTGAGAAGTGGCCATCTTTTGTGATTACGTGATTGATCTAAGCATGATTTTTACACTTTGTTGCTAGATGTCAAGGACCATAGTCATCTTTATTTGAATTTTGCTTTCTACACACTCAAGATTTTTCTTATTGGGTTTGGATACTTGATTTTAATGCATTTTGTTCTTATGTTATTATTGTTTTGTAGTTTTCCATTTTTTATACGTTCTTCAAAGTCAAGTCTCTTTTTGGATGTTTTTCAAGATGGCCTTTTCCGTATCAACCTGATGTATCTAGGCGTTGCTAATAAGTTTGAAGTCTTTTTTTTTTCTTTTTCTTTGAACTATTAACATAGAAGAAGGCCATGCCACAAAAGGTTATATGAAAAAATAGCACCTCAGTTGGTCGGAGAATCTTCTCGATCAACTACACTTAATAACCTTCAAGAAAACACTAAGGAAATTCCATATAGAAGAAAGTCGTGTCCCTGTCGTCAACTTTGGACATTTTATTCTTTTTGATTTAAAACTAAACACAAAACAGAAAGTATATAGAAAGTAAAAGTTCAACCATCTGCAAAGGATTTTCTGATTTTAAGTTTACAATGGAATGCTATTTGCAGAGACGTTAAGTCATGCTCTGAGACAGGATTTAATTTCTGGGGAAAGAATTCTATACTCCTAGCTTGAAGGTAATACAATTAAGCAAGGAAGTGTGAACGGGATAGCTGCTCAAATGCTGACTAACTGGTGAGATCACCAGTTCTAGCTTCATCCTTTATGAGACGAACAGTATGGATAAAATTTTCAACCAGCTCATCAAGTTCCTTGTTTGAAGGCTTTTATACGAACATGGAAGCGATCGGGTTCTTTTCTAGTTGTGCCCGCATTTAAATAATAATATTACATATTGAGAAGTTTCTCCTGGAATCAGATTTGAATAACTTGAAAAAAAAATGTAGGTATGGATTGGTTAGTGTAGAAAAGTGATCAGCTGGGATAAACATCGAAGAGTGCTCTTTAGTATTTTTCTGTTCTAATAATGGGATGCAAAGCCACCCATCAAGAAAAACTAGAAAGAAGAGGTTCATATTATAAGTGCAGTCTTAGTTTTTAATGTTTATATATATTTTTTAACGGCACACATGACAATATATCCAGGATTTTGGTTTTAACAGAAATATTCAATATAATAAAGTTTGAATGGCACTAAGAAATACTCTGGAAAGATGTAATAGAAATAAAAGGAGCAAATTTTTTTGGTCATCACAGTGAGAGAATTGCTGAGAGAAACTTGGACAAGAAAGGAAGTAGTACTGACGTTTCTCTATCTGTTATCTTGACCTGTCCATAGTTGTGAAGTCTTGTTAGTTTTAATCACAAATGTTACTGCTTCCCAGTATTCCCCTTTCTTCTTATCGAAGAAACATTATCCAGTTTCTCTTTTTCGGATCCAGCAAGGCGTTGTTTTAAATTTAATATCTAAGAATTTTCAGTCTGTATTTTATCGAACCATACATTTTAGGGCACTTTCCACAATTTTAATGTATTTGTAAATTTTTTTATTGTTGAAGTTTATGATAAGATTTAGGAAAATAAAATTGATATGGAGATAAATTCAGCATCTTTGAATAGTGAATAAATACCCTAGAGTTGTAGTTGAATGAATCAAAGCAGAGGCAGCAATTTATTTCAATTCCCTAAAAAATAAACTGCCCATTAAAATGATGTTTTCAAAGAATGTGTTGTCTTACTGTCATTTTGACTCTTTAATTGTAGTAGTCCGCGCCAAGCATGGAAGCAAGCACTTCGGGTATGCATGTTATAACTGTATGTCGTTTGCATCTCGTTTGAAGTTTAACCTGCTGTGTATTTTGCCACACTCGAAGTGTTCAATTGCTGATGTTTAACTATTGTCGTGTTGTGTGCGTTTGTGATCATATTAAATATAAACGATTTAAAATTTCCCATTATAGTATACACAACACATTCTACTGTGTTATTCTAAAATAGTTTGAGTTGGCATCATGTAGACCAACTAGAATAATTCGATTTTTACAGTTAGATATTACAGAGACAATTGGGAAAATAAAGAATTGCCTCTGCTAGCCTGGTGGGGTGGGAGTCCTTCAGTTCTGTGTCTCTCTTGGAGGAAGATAATTGACATAATAATCTTGGTTCTGTCGAATAGAATTTTACACAAGATGAATTAACCACCTTCTCCACAAGAAGATTTGCTTGCTGGCTTCACTGGCCATACCATAACAATACTCAAATTGCAACTGTTTCATATATCTGCCAACGATTTCCGGAAATATATCAATCTAAGCAGTATCTAAAACATTTTATTACTTGTATAGTCTTAAGTGAGATTTCTGGGAATTTATCATAAAATAAACACATGGTATTAAACACAACACAAAGGAAAATAGTATCTATTCCTGAACATTAGGTGCTTCATACAGTAATATTTTAAGTATCGAGATCCAAATGTGATGCAGTTTTAGATACATTATTATAGCAATAAAAGGCTGTATCTTAAAAATATTATATTAAATTGACTAAAGCTAAACTAACTGGACTGGAGTGTTTCTGCAGACTTTCTAGTTAGGAACCCAGACGATGTGGTCCTGAGGAAGGAAATGGCAGACAGGAACCGTCCCTGGCCTAACCTTGAGAACCTGGAAGGCCAAATGCCTTGGGTTCCATGCTGATGTATCTGTGTGACATACTGCTACTGCTTTAACTTCAGTTCCATCGGCAGCTCTCAAGGAAACCATGTATGCTCTTGTGGTTTGTGTTGCATGGCAGTAGAAGACAGCATATGCATAATTCTGCTTGTGGCACACTACAGATTTATCCCCAGTCATCTCTTTTGCTCCTTGGATTGTATACTTCTGCATCTGTGTTTGGTTCTCTGCCTCTGTCGAGATTGCTTGGACATCTTTTCCGAGTTTTGAAGTGCTGAAGTCGATCATTGACTCCAATGAAGTCGCACAGTATTTCTCCTCTCCTTTAATTCCAGGGTTTTCGCACTCCTTGATTGTTTTCCTTATTATCTGAGCTTCCAGTGATCCGGGTTTCACTGAAAACTTGTTGAAGATTTCTGGCAGCTTGCTTGATGAAAAGGGTATTGAGTTGGCAACTTGGCGAGGTAAGAAAGTTGCTTTGTTTGGATTTTCTGTGAAATGCAAGTTCATAGTTTTTCCAACGCGCATGTCTTTTTCCAAGAAAAAGAGTGCTACATTCGGGTCTTCCTTCAGTTGGGTTTCAGTGGCAGCATACAAGTAGTCAAATGGGTTTGGACCTTTTCCCACACCAACGTGAACAGGCTTTCCCTTATGTCCTGTGTTTACAGATACTCCACCTTTGCCAACACCAACGTTGGTTCTGCTCCCTGGCTTTCCTGTGTTAACACCAACGCTTCCACCTCCCACATTAACATTAGTGCCCCCACCAGGCTTTGCTTTTCCAGTGTTGACATTTACACCACCCTTGCCTACGGCGACAGAAGTGCCTTTGTCGTCCATGAAGTCTGCGATTCAGCGAACATTAATTTAATGAATATAGAGTAGGATTTTTTTTTCCTGCTTTTGCAATTTTGTCTGCATAATTATAGCTGAGTTAATAAAAATTGTCTGAATTTAGTGAATCTAACCCTTATTGCTTTTGATGTGAATGTTAGCAATTTTTTGTTGTTGCTAACACACAACATAGCAATACTTATTTGGGCATGCCAATTTCTCTTACAACTAATATTATTTTTACTTGATCTTGGATGAACCAAAGACTGATAAGAGCTTGATATCAGTTAAACAGATGAACAAGACTCGCTGTGGTCTCGCTACTGACCTGGCTGTAAAAGATCTCTGACAGCCTTTGGCATTGGTGTGTTGGGCAGAACAGACTTCCAGTAAAGTTCAGGTGTTGAGGCAGCATGGGCTGCCGCCAGAGCAAGCTACAAGAAAGTAAGCATCAAATCTAATAAGATTCTCATATATGATAATCATCTAGACCATAGAGTATAAGAACTAGTTTTGGAAACAAGACCTAAAATGCTTAATACTGAACTATTTTCAAGTTAGAAGCTTACAGTAAGAAAAGCAAAGATGTGTGGTATATGAAACTCCATTTTAACTCTGAGCACGCAACAGATAGCTAGTAGATTATAGTAAAAGAAGAAGAGAAAACCAAGCTTTGCCTGAAGAAAGAGTATCAGCTTGCTGTTATTTATAGTGTAATTGTCCTTATTACTTGGATTTATTGGCACCGTATCACCTACATTATCAACCAGTTTAATTACTTGCAACTAACCCTGGCTCAGTCACTTAAATGCTGTTTTTTGTCAAGTGGGACAGGTGTAGCAAGGATATGAGGTGGTGGACTAATAGAAACTGTTGGAAAGGCGAGCAAGAAACTAACAAAAATGGCTTTCAAAGTTGCACTTGTGTAATCTTCAAAATGTGCAGGCATGTAGCCAGAATGGCTCCTCATGCTCTGGACTTGTTATTGGTGATGTTCACTGAAAATAGACATGGATACAGGAAGCAGTTTTAATTGCTTAGACTTCTGGTTCAAGCTTAACGAACAACCACCCTATTTATGAGGTTAGTGGAGGTTGAGAAGTGACCATCTTTCGTGATTACGTGTTTGATCTCAGCATGATTTTTACACTTCGTTGCTACATGTCAAGGACTCTAGTCATCTTTATTTGAACTTTTCTTTCTACAGATAGGCATAAGTTCTTTCTTGTTGGATATAGATACTTGATTTTAATGCATTTTATTCTATTAAATTTATTATTGTTATTTTTATTTCGTAGCTTCCTTTCAGTTTTTTACATTAACACTTCAAAGTTGAGTCTTTTTTCTGACATTTTTTAAGGTTACCCTATTCTGTATCAAACTGATGTGTCCAGGAGTCCCTAACAAGTTCCAACTATATAATAGGTACTAATCTATACGATTCGCTTCCCCCTTTTAGTGTAGTTTACTGTGTATTTTTTTTTGGATTTTCACAAATGGACACGAAATGTGGTGCAACACCTACCAATTTTTCAAGGGCCAGGTGGAGTTTGGGGGGTTGGGAGTTTTGGGGTGGGGGGAAGGTTTGCTGGTTGAATCTTTCTTCTAGATTCTCACATATATTGAGTTTCTTTCCAGTACAGTATCAGCCATTAATGCTTGAAACGATGTTCAATGCTAGCCAGGCCGGCATCCCTGACATTTCCTAAAAAGTTCGTGCTTCAATATTTTTGTGCCAATCTTTTCTGAGTCATGAGATTAGTACTTACATCTACTTCATTAAGAAAGAGAAGTTTTTTAGCGAAACTAGCAGTTTATGGTTTGATCTATGATCAAGATTAATTTATGTTCAGCATTTTCAACTGGTATATTACATATGTAATTGTATTCAACATATTATAATTCTAAACAAACCTATTATTTTTTGTTATGTAAATTTATCTTAATCTTCCAGCTATCAAATACAAATACTTACTTTGTTGACAAAATGTTTAAAATAACAAGTTTGAGCTGAATGAACTCGATTCCTTTTCCCCATTTTGCTCTGTACCTTAATAATTAATCTCTCTAAACTAAATTCAGATTCATGTTTGAAGCAATGTATATACGTGATATGGCACTATTTGTTCTCAGTTCGTGGCTTTGTTCTATGGAATAATTGAATGAAACACTTAACATAATCGTGATTAGTCATAATACTGTTGCATTATGTACGGTTTTTGACTTTGGAAACCATTATTAATAGCAGACGGTTGTGTTGTGGCGATGAAGAAATGGAATTTAATGAGGAATACCAAATTGCTCTGCCAAACGAAGCATACAAATTATAGATCTTTAATTGCTGGCCCAACACTTCGTATGCTTGGTCCAGGTATGCTTGCTCCTCACATCTCATATCATGTTCTTGCTACTTGTTAGTTGTTATCCTTGATTAGTAATAATTAAGGCGTTCAAATGCTTAATCTCTCTGCATATTAAACTAATTCAGGAAAAGATTGTATTTTTTCTAGGATTTTTTCTCAACTGTACATTTAGTCTAAAAGATTCAAGATTGATCAAAAAGGTCGAAGTCGGGTTTGATCACTGATCAATGAAAATTTTGTTCCGCTAATTGGTGGAGATGGTACCAATGTTCTTAGATTTACACTTGTTTTGATGATGGTTCTTCGATTAAAATGAAAATAAATTGTTCTTTTAGTAAATATATTGTGCCTTGATTGTTTGTAAGTATCTCTCTTCAAACGACTCAAATACTTCTTTAAGAACAAAATAATGAAGGCTAATAATCGGTTCAGAGTGGATAATACCTCTATGGCTCTATTCGATGGTATGTGTGACGAACTCCCACATCAAATAGGTGAAGGGTGGGTCTTGGGCTTATAAATGTGGGTGTTGCACACCCTAACATAGAGCTGTTTCCGGTTTGGGAACCGCCGGTTTCGATTCAGGAACAGACGGTTTCGGTTTGTGGAATGTATGAACCGAAACCAAACCATGGTTCTCACGGTTTGGTCCGGTTCAAGTTTGGTTTCAGTTTTAACCGATTTTAATTGGTTTAACCGTTGGTTTGGTTCTAATTCCGGTTTGGTTCTTTTTTTTTTGAAAATTTATTTTTAATCCACTATTTAATCCCATTATTTTTTTTCCGGTTTGTAAATTTTATTATATTCAATAATTAAATATAGTACCAATAATACATTGTATTCCAAAGATTTTTTTTAATAATTTTCAAACAAATTAATTATTCTACTAGTAATTATATCACATAATTTTAAAAAAAATTAAAAAAAATTCATTAAATTTTATTAGATGTCCTCACTTGTGACTGAGGAATACCGTGGTTACCATATCAAATTTAATTATATAATACAAATATACAACAATTAACAATACATGATAAATTAAAATACAAGTAAAAAATGAAAAAAAAACTATACTAACTTTAAGAAATATGAAAAATGTAATTGTAATAATAAAATATATAAATAATTAATATGAAAAATTTAGAGCAAAATAAATTTTTGAGAGAGTGTGAGAGTGTAGAAGAGATTGAGAGAAAATAAATGGTGTAAATTGGGTAGAAATGGAGTGGGATATTTATAGAGTTGAAAAATATAAAAAAATAAAAAAAAATAAAAAAGGAAATAACCGCTGGACCGCCGATTCGACGGTTTTTATAAGGGTCGAATCGACACCTAAACCTCAACCCTCTGGTTTTGGTCGGTCGATTCCTGTTTCGGTTCGATTTTTGTTTTGACCGGTCTGGTTTCTATTCGGTTTGCTTCTGGTTTGAATTTTACATATCTACCCTAACAAATTGACCTTTTGGGGAGAGGATAATGACCCCGTAATAAAGTGGTGTCAAAGCCGACTCGACCTGACTCCGATGTCCACACTGAACATTCTAATGCGATGAGTATGCTGGAGGTGACGAGTATGTTGGGTGACCATCCGCAATAACTCCCACATCGGATAGGTGAGGAATGGCTCCGATGTCCACACTAAGCGCTCTAAGGTGACAAGTATACAGGGTGACCACCCGTGATAACTCCCACATCGGATAAGTGAGGAATGAGTTTTGAGCTTATAAGCGTGAGCGCTGCACACCCTAACATGTTGCTTTTTTGGAGAGAGAATAATGATCTTGTGACATCTATCAATTGTTAAGATACATAACACAACAAAATGTATACATATTTTCATCTTCAAACTATCGTTTTGATCCATATTCAATCTTGAAATAACCGACAGTAAATATATTTAATCAGCAATTAACGGGAAAAGGGTATGGGATCGTTTATTCATTCATTTTGTTAATAATTTAGAGAGGCGTAACGTATCGAAGTTTTGAAAAATGTTATTTGGATCCTGAGCCCGTTTACTAATGATGGGCTTTTTGAGGAGAGTTGGACCTTTTTCCTAATTTGCTCCTTTCAAAGGCAAAACTAAAGGAAATGAAGTAAATTTGTGATCATGATAATGAAACCCAAGAATCGTATTGTTGCTTAATGACATTATTATGAGAAACAAGAAAGAAAAGTAAAGGCACATAACATTCTCTTTTCTCCACATAGGAACTTAAAATTGGAGACAAAATGTGGTTACAAATCAAATTTCGTAGGATGGTCGGCCGCCATTCATATAAACTTTACATCTTCCCTTTATCAACCAATCTTCACTTCCCATCTAATTAATTACTTACTTACTTAATTAATTATAAATAATAAATTAATTACGGTTGGTTTATTGCACCATCTTCTTTAACTCACTCTCGCGTGTAAGCCAATATTTGAAGTGTATCGCAAACAAAAGAACATGCTTTTGTCCACTAATAATGTGCCCTTTTAATCCATGCTTTTGTTTCCAATTCTTGGTGGGAATAGTGTCTTACACTCATTAAAGAAATATTTTTTCGCTTCCTTTTTAACTATATAGGTTTGTTTGGCAGATAACCATTGGGTGGACGGTTCTTGGTTTTATATTTTGTCATTAATTTGGTTGTGAAATTAAATAAAATTACAAAAAATCGAAATGGTACAAATAATGATTACGAAACAAGTAATTAGGAGTACTATTGCTTTTTTTTTCTTCTTTTATAGTGCTTTGGAAGGTAATAACAAGACTATTATGTATATAGTTTCTAGAATTAGTGAAACCAAAATTTTGTAGTGGATTATGGAAGTCAAGTTCAAAGTTAATGATTTTTCCATAGAAAGAAACAATGGTCAAATTAACCTATCGCCCACACCTCCATAAATTTATCCATAATTACATTATCTTATACTTACTTTCAAGCTATTTCCATAGAGATATAGATGAAAGGACATGATTGTTTGTGCTTTTCTCTTATAATTAAATAGACTATAAAACTCATATAGAAAGATAATAAAAAATAATACACTTTCGAACCAAATGCGGTTGGGCACTAGAAGGATGACCTCATTTTTTTCCTGAAAAAAGAGCGGTAAATAAGTATTGGCATGTAAATTGAAGGTAATTGGCCTAATTTGTGCACAAGTCAAGTTCAGTTTCTTTAAAGCTGTCCCTATGATCATTAGTCGGCTGCTTCTTCATTCATCACTTAAAGCTTTCTGGTTATTATATAAATTGTTGTGTACGAACTTCCTTTTCTTTTCTTAAATTGATCCCCTCAAATTAATAGGCTTCCATCAATTTAATTTTTTTTGGGTAAATTGTAAAAATTAATCGTAAAAATAGATTGTATAGTAAAAAAAAAAAAGGCTGCCGAAGATGCCGTAAATATGATCAATAGAGGAGCTCCAAGACATTAATCAAATTCATCGACAGATGTTTAGAGAGCACAAACGATATATTTCTATCAGTCGTATTTGATATTTATCCTTAATTTTTGAACTATTGGCTCGATCCAACTAGAAGTAATATTTTTGCTCTATGGACCTCCAATGTGGTAGTTCCAAATTGTTAATTAGGCAAGGGGTAACTTTGAGTTATGTCCTACCAGAATGACCTTATCAGGTTAGGACAAATTTGCCTTTATCTTAATTATACAGGCCTACCAAGATTCATGCTATGATTAATAATATTATTAAAATGAAAATAATTTAGTGCCTACAAAAAGTGAAGAAATGCCTCCCAAAAGTTTTTGTGCATGTACAATCCAAGATTCTAATAATAATGCTAATCAATGATATTTTGCTTAAGAATCTTGATGATAGTTATGAGAACTTGGAAAGAAAAATTAAAGAACACGCCTGAAATGATACTGATGTGATGTTATCTTTACATTTTTTTTATTTGTTGGATGCTTAATACTTTTAATTTTTTTTTATCATTAGAGCTAAGCCAAATTAGGCACCTTAATGGCTATGATCCATGTGATTAATTTCTTGTTAATCAAATTATTGGTTTATAATTATATTATCCTAAGTCCTCTTGGATTGATAAATATTTTTGTTGTGGACTATGTTTTTCGATGATCGTGTGTAAAATCCATCCACTGAGATATTGTCTTTTCTAAACTCATTGGTACTCGTGGTCTTGTCCTGAAAAGGCGTTTCAGTAGTTTGAGGGAGGAATGTACTTATAAGCAATCATTGGCTTCGACTATTGGACGATGTGAGAGCATGATACTACAATAACCCTTCAGTTGAGGTTAAAGGGTTTGGGAACACAATTAGGCTAAGGGGTTTAAGAACACAGTTTTAGTTCGACGGATTTTTGCTCGAGTTCCCACAAACCCCAATTATTATGGACCATGTTTCTGAACGATCGAGCGTCCATCCACCAAAGCATTGTTTGCTCTAGACTCATGGACCTTCACATTTTTATCTTGAATAGGCGCATTAGTGGTTTGAGTGATGAAGATACTTATAAGCGACTATTAGTCTCGATTCTTAGATAATGTGGAAGCATAACACTATAATTTTAATATATAGGGAATTCAATTATGTATAAATTAAGTTATTACTATTTCATTTTACGTATAATGTTATTATGACAATATGTGTCATGCATTAGTTGATTTAAAATCATTATCGTCACCAATTTGGCCAATTGATATGGTTGGTCATGGTTGTTTTAACATTATTGTATTTTGTATGGTTGTGTTTTCGCTTTTGTTTTGTTTTTTTTTTTATCAAACATTATTATATTCTTAACAATTTTTCTTTTCTAATTTAACAAACACTAGCATGTGATTTTTTTTATTTATGAATAGTGGGGACTTATTTTGGGAATTGGAATATGGACAATTCTCTCCACTCTTAACATAGGATTTAATTTGATATTTGAACTCTTATCTTTTGACATGCAAAGCATGTTCAAAATCAATATAATTGCCACTAAGTTAAACATATTTCTTAAAAATTAAACCGAAAATTAAGTTTGATTATTTAATATTAATTATCCAATTACTCACTTAGTTTTTATGATCCGATGCAATGTGGTTGTATTGCTTATTAATTTTTTTTTTGGAATGATTAAAAAAGTTGAGGACAAATGCACTTTAAATCGTAGAGAAGTTGAGACCTCCACGACGGTCTTATCAAGCTTTAAACTTGAGTAATCACAACTTAATTTAAGACTTATGGCCTCTTTATATATACTTTAAATCAAACTTAATTTAACACATAAATTGAGTGGAGTGTGTGACCCACAATGATTTTGTGTTACATATTTATACATATATATTTACATTTAGAGGGAGTAACAGAAATAAATGTTCTCAAATGTCTTTTTTTTTCTTTTTTTTTTGCATAGTTTCTTCTCCATAACTTGTGGGAATGTGACACATGTTTGTTTCTTTATAAATTAAGTAATATATTATTTATACCAACCAAATAATACTTGATATACAATATTTTTAAAAAAAATATAATGCTCATTTTTTCTTTATTATATAATTTCTAAAAATTATTATTACTTTTGAATCGATTAAAAGATTTGAATGTTGGAAAATGCGGTCTGCCCATGACGGGTGAACCGAACTCAGTCACCGAGACCGTAGACCGAGACCAATTAGAAAGCCCAATTGAGGAGAATCAAACTCGGTTAGTCAAGGTGTGAATCGGGATGTGAACCGAGGCTAATTGGTAAGTCCAATTAATTTAGGAATGAAATTAGGCTCGTTAGCCCATTTGGAGGCTATATAAAGGAGTCTTCCTCCTTCATTTCATTTGAGACATTCACTCCACCACCTCAAAAAACCGGGAGAGAGAGGTCGAGACCTCCTGTCCCGAGTCATGCACAGATCACGTGTGAAATCTAGACTGTAAAACAGCCGAGCACTCCCGTTGACATTTCAACCGTGGTTTGCTTGTAAGACCAATATAAAACTGGTCCTGCTCCGCTGCTAGCTTCTGCTGGAATTGAGGTTAGTATGTCGAACCTATTTATTATACTGTTTATTAGTTAAACCGGTATATGATTCCTTCATTTATAGTCATATTTAATATGATTTTTTTTCCAAGTCTCCAAATCCCCGTCTTATCCAGGTACCATCCCACTCAATCCAAAATCTCTGATCCTCATTCTATCTTGTCCTAAAATTTCGGGACAAGACGGGATGGAGATCTTAGATATCCAAGACAAGATCGATTCTACCTAAACAAGAGTCCCTAAATTTCAGGATGATGTCATAGATTTCCAAATTCATGTCTGGTCTTGACTCGTGAACAACCCTATTTCAGAGTGGACACAATTCCTACAAGTGATGTGCTCCTTATTCTAATTTCCAAACTAGGAAGTGTTGTGCACATATGTACTGATGACTTAAGCATGCAAGTCTAAATGTTACACATGTAAGTTTAGAGTAGAGAGAATGGATGGAGAGAATCTCTCTCCAACAGTTATTTTATCCACTCAAATTTTCTTTTGATTTAAAAAGGCTGTGAATGCATTAAGAAAAGACTCATCGCATGCTATCATAATGCAAACACCCTTATCATTTTCAATATCCACTCAATGCCAATGTCACATGAGTGGTTATTCCTTTCTTTCTTCATTTCTATATCTCTTTCCCTCTTTTTACTCACCTCTCTCTTTCTCTTTCCCTGATGCAACTACTATCTCTCTCAACTACCTCTCATGCATACCAATAGCCAATATCATTTTCATTCACGAAAATAGGTAAAATATTCTCTCTCTCTCTCTCTCTCTCTCTCTCTCTCTCTCTCTCTCTCTCCCTCTCTATCTATCTACACACGCATACACACACAAAATTTTGTGTGCGTTTGGTATAAATGAATTCTACAAAATTTTGCCGAATTCATTTGAAAATTTTAACTTTTATCAATTCCTGTGTTTGGTTTGATTTTTTACAAATATTCAAATCCTTCATTTTCAAATCAAAAAATTGGTCTTAGTTAAATTTTATTCATTTGCGAATCCTATCAAAAGAAGTAGAATTTGCAAAAAAAATCCACTTCTATCAATTTAACAAAATTATTCTTACTCCACACTCTCAATCTACCACTTAAATATTAACTATAAGAACATTTTTGGAAATTAAAGACAAATAATTAAAAATTAATACTCATATCAGACATAAAATTCATTGACAAATGAAGAATTCAGTGAAGAAATCAAACATATTAATTTATTTTTAAATACAATTACTCATTGATTTCATTTTACTTCATTTGCAAATTAAAATTCCAAACACTATGTTAGGGTTATAATGAAATTTTAGTTGTCACCTGCAATTGGACACGACGAGGATTAGGAGTGCCAAACCCCAAATAAATCTGAAATTTCAGATTTATTTTTAACTTTAGTTATTTATAAAAATGCAATTTAATTATGTTTATTTATTTCTATTGCAGTGGGAGAACCATTGTAAAACGTTTAAAATCGTTCACAATGGTACACAATAATGTAGAATATAATGTACACTATTTTGTGAACCATTATGAACGCCAAAAAATTAAAAAATATATTTATAATTAAAAAATATGAATTATGTGCTCTTTTTGTGAAAGGTTGTGAATCATTTAAAATGGTTCACAATTGTTTACAATAATATGCAATATAATGTACACTATTTTTGTGAACTATTGTGAACGTCAAAATCGACCATAAAAAAATATTTTTTGAAGAAAAAATTCGTTTAAAATTACTAAAAAATAATTAAAAAATTATTTACTTTTTTGAAAATATGAATTATATAGTCTATTGTGAACTTAAAATACAATTTGGATTTAGACAAAAATCAATTTCCCTTGAAAGAAGTCAAATTCTCACAATTTATTGTGGTTTTTTTAAAAAATAATATTTTTTTATATGTGGTAAATATATCATAACATTATCAAAATTTACAAATACGTGCTTATTTAAAAAGTGATATTTTTCAAACTTAAAATCTGTAATTTTCCCTAATATGTTATCAATGGCCCAGAGGGCCTCTTATCTTTACTGTCGAGCATTAACAGTCGAAGGACATCGGGCGGTGGCGATGAGGCCCCACTATTCTAGCCTCACATGCCACTGGCTTACAATTGTGAGGAATTCAGGCTCAATCCTGCGGACAGGCAAGATATTAAATGCATTTTCCAACTATCTGTCCTCATTACAAAACGGTAACCATAAATAATTGATTTTACATTGTTGTGTTGAGTTTGAAGTGTGCTTGCATGATTATCAGCATGTTTAAGAATTTTTTGGATGAGCATCAGTGTCATGGGAGCCATGCTATTTCGTGATGAAGGCGCAATGGTGGGAAGGGTGCCAGGTAATGTAATGTTGACATGGCCAACCATGAACTGGATCTCTTTAAATGTAAATTGTTATTTTTGCTTCTGTAAAATTCCACTAATTTTTTTTCAATCCATTATATGGGTATACACATGAGTATAAACGTGCCCCAAATATATAAATTGAGTCCTCTAATCGTTTTTAATTAAAATTATATTTTGGTAAATTCGATTAATTTGAAGATTTCAATGTTCAACCATGTAATTATCCTACTTTATTGACTAATATTATAATTTTACAAAGTGTAGGGGTAGAGCAAATAATTTTACTGATAAAATATTGCAACTAAAGTTTTAAAAACCTAGTTGTCGCCTCGCTTCACTCCACCTCTCCGCTGTCTCATCCACTGCCGCCACCTCTCTAACGTAACTCCAGAGTTGATGACATCTTTCTCGCCATCGGCCTCTCTCTTGAATAAAGATGGCGCAGTCTGCGACAGGTAATTGTTCGTTCACAAATACCCATCCCCTTTCACAATCACCAATCACATTGTTTGCGTCCGTTTAAAAATTTCCATCTCCATTAACGATTCACCAATCTCAAATTCTTTCCAGCACAGTTGTCCATGCTTCGTTACCGAATCTTCTCTCTGTTACGTTGACATGGCCAACCATGAACCAGCCCATCGAACCAAACTGAAATCAAACCGAGAAAAACTGGAACTAATATCAGCCAGGTCGGAATTGTAACCGCTAGAACTGGTTTGGTTCCGTTCAATAAATTTAAAAACTATTGAATGGGCAGTTAACCGCTTATTCGGACCAACTAGTTTGAACTAACCAGTTAACCGCTGGTTCAAGCATATTTCAATTAAATTATTACTTGTATTTCTTAAAATTTCACTTGTATATTTTTATTCAAAATTAAGTAGGTAATTTCTATATTTACATTTATATTACAAATATTTTTTATTAATTTATATTTTAAAAGACCATTTGAACTCTTGAACCGAAATTGTGAACCAAACTGGAACTGGAATCAATGCCCAAAACCCCCTAGGCGGTTTGATTCATGTTCAACCCCATCCTTGAACATGAATTGAACTGGAACCGCCGATTCATAAACTGAAATCGAGGGTTCCAAACTGTGGCCATGTCTACGATCACTAATGCCCCCATGTCACTGCCTCTAGAGAGAGAGAAAGCACTAAAGGAAAAGAGCAAGAGAGAGAAGGGGTTGAGAAAAAAAAATGAGGAGAGAGAAAAAGGAAAATAAAAAGGTATACAAAAAATGTGGCATTGTTGCTATTAGAATGCATAAGATGGAATTTTCGATATTATAATGTAATTGATTCTATTTTTAAAATTTTGAAAGGGGTTGGTGAGTCGGTGATAGTTAATTGGGCTAATTACATAAATACATCTTTTGAAAATCAAAATTACAAAAAAATGTGCCAAAAATTTAGTTTTCACAATAATGTAACATGTTCTTTTTTTATATGTAGCAATTTATTTTTTATACTCCAGCCCAAAAAAACAACCATAAAAAAAATAAAAAACAACTGAACAATATCCAATTTGCACTATTAAAAATAGCAAAAAAACTTAACACATGAAAAACAAAAGAAAGAGAGTTCATCCACCCAAATATATATATATATATTGAAAAAAAGTAAAAAAGAGAAACAAACATTAGTCTCTAGTTTAAAATAACTAAAGAATAAACCAAAAATAAACTAAAAACCCCTTTGTTGTTTTTAATTGTACAAATTTGGGTAGTATTTTGGTTGTTTTTAGTTGTTTAATGGTTGTTTTTCTTTCCTAATATGGGACATTGAAATTAACACTGGTGGCCCATAGTAAGAGCTGTCAACTCCTTAATGCCTCTTTAGCTTATTAATGAGGTCATTGACATTAGGGCAACTACTATAGGAGCTCAATTATGACTTATTGAGCTCCCATAAAAGGGAGTGGATGCTCCTCTTTTGCTTCTGGTATGCACCAGCTGCATAGGAGGTGGGGTCCACCTGACAAATGTTGAACTAAAGGTGGTTCACATTTGGTTCCAATATATTTTGATTAATATACAAAACTTAGTAAGATTATATTTAAGAATGAAAACAAATTCAAGATGAATGAAGACCAAGAAAAGTCAAGAAAATCATATTTTCAAGTCTAGGAGTTGACCCATGATTATTAGTGGTTGACTAATGCATGAAGAAACCATTTTAAGAAGTTCCAGACATTCAGTAGTCGTCTAGTGAAAATGGTGAGTCGATTGGCAGACAACCAAAGCCAACACAAGCGCCTGGTAGTCGATTGGTGAGACCATGAGTCAACTAATGTTTGGGTAGTCAACCGATGAAGTTCGGTAGTCAACTAATGAAGATCATGATTTATCAAATTGACCTAAAATGACATTTATGTGATGTAAAATGGTCATTTAATGGATATGTGACTTGGGTAGTGTAATATTCCGCTCATTTCTGTCAAGGAATACTGTAGCTTTCTGGCTAAGTCTGATTTGATCTTGAGGATAATCGGATGTATTTCTAAGGATTAAGTGTCATCGAATCCCGAGGGAGGTCCGATGCACATTGCAAAATGTGATATGTCGAGTATGTGATTTGAGAGTGAGTAACGTGCGTATGACGTACGTTGTCGAGTGAGGAAGACATACGTTATCTGAAAAATAGCATGACGTACGTTGTAGAGATATGACGTACGTTATCTGGATACGAGAATGATCAACGTACGTTGCCATGGTAAGACGTATGTTGAGTTGTGTTTCTTCGAATCTGAGGCTCCTGGACTCTTCACGACGTACTTTGTGAGGTATAACGTACGTTGTGCACCATCACAATGTACGTTGTCATTGAGTATGACGTACGTTACCTTTGAAAATTTCGAAACTGTAATACCTCGGATAATTTTAAGAATTATTTTTGGATAATTATATTTGGAGGAATTATTTTGGAATAATTATTAGTGGATAATTATTTGTGGAATAATTATTTTTGGATAATTATTTTCAATAAATTTGGGTAAAAATTTGAATTTTTATTTTTGGTGATTGAAGAGTTAATTTTATGTTCTTGATGTTAATTGGGTGAATAATGAAGGTTATGAGTGATTTGGAAGTATTTTGGATAAGTGAAAATTGGTGGAAAATGAAAAATAAATTCTGGAAATTTAGGGCCGAACGACCGGTTGTCTATCGTTGATGTCAAAACGGTGTGTCGTTGAGTGGAGGAAACGACGTATCGTTTTTGCTACAGTAGCCGATGTCGTTTGCGTGTGTGATTTGAGCCAGGGACCAAACGACAAGTCGTTTTGGGTTTGGGTTTTTATAACCCAGCCGACCCGACCGACCAAACCAACCGACCTTCATCTTCTTTCTTCGACTGCACTATTCACAAAA
>CAODLS013303805.1:0-11510 GCA_948243855.1 Flueggea neowawraea | reverse complement strand
AAAATAACTTTGAGAAATGTAGAAAACGTAATTGTAATAATAAAATGTATAAATAATTAATAAGAGTAATTTATAGAAAAATGAATTTTTGAGAGAGTGTAGAAGAGATTGAGATTGAGAGAGAAAAAATGGTGTAAAATTTGTAAGAATGGGGTAGGGTATTTATAGAGTTGAAAAAATAAAAAAACAAAATAAAAAAAAATAGGTTCCAACGGTCCATTGAACCGTCGGTTCAAACGGCGGTTCGACGGTTTTTTAAAACGTGGAACCAGAACATAAATCGTAACCCTTCAGTTTTGATCGGCTGGTTCCAGTTCGATTCCGATTTTGGCCGGTTCGGTTCCACGGTTTCGATTCCAATTTTACAACTCTACTTCTTGATATCTAGATAATAAATTTAAATTTTTTTTAAAAGAACAGGAAAACATTTTTATTTTACCCAAACTACTGGTTTTTGAGAGATTTGCATGATTAGTATCATCCAATATTCAATACCTTTCTGAAATCTAACTAATTTAGATTTAAGCTGATGAGATCTTACGATTATCAAAACTCATCTTACTAAGTTCTAAAATTGCTTAATATCTAAAGATCAATGAATTTGAAAACTCTTATTAAAGGAAGAGGAACCCATATCACTCACTGGGACTGTTAATTTATGAGAAATCTTCATATGCGACAACTTTGTTTTTTCAGCTTCTGAAAAGTGGTCATTTTGTGTTATGTGTGCTAAACATAAATAAAGAAACAATGTTTATAGTTCTTTATTGAACGATATGTTAGATTATGTTTTCTTGGGGTGCAAAAGTTTGACTACTTTGGTTCGACAGATTCTTCTTCTTCTCATTCTTCTATTTTGATTTTGTTCCCTTTTGAGAGCTCTTCGAGGTTCTCTGCCTTTTTCATCTTTTTTTGGAAAAAAATATATATATTCCCACTTTATGACGATCTTTGAGGCTGAAACACATTCTGGTCTTTGCATTTATGTGTCTAAACAAATCTAGGGGCTAGTTTAATCATCTAGTTAAGAAAAGGATGATGAAGCATTGAAGTGCCCAAGTACGCGCATATTGGGACAACGCATTCAATTATAGGTCTAAGGCTCCACAACATATTAGGATGGAAAAACCTAGGAAGCGATCGACCTGTCGAAAATTTTAAATATATAGTATTAATTAAAATGCATACATACATACGTATTTGTATCTCACACACACATATATATCCCAAAAACATTGTAATTCAAAAAATATGAATTCACTACTGAAGTTAATTTAACAAAAAGTAAATTTTAAAAATTTGGACTCAATTAAAAACAATTAAAGATTTGGACTAAGAATAGTTTACTTTTTTTAAAGACTACTGAGCTAATGAAAGTAAACATTAAACGAAGTGTATGATACATATTATACTAATACCATATTATTTTAAATTCTAATAGTTAGAAGAGAAGTGAGATGTGTATGCTTCCCCAATATATAGTTTTTCTAATTCTATTATTATTGGACCAGATAAGCATTGAGGAGATTCGTCTTGCACGTGGACCTAGTGAATGAACACACAAGTAGGTGTAACACCATATTTTTATTCAAAATCTTAAGACAATAGATTATAAGTCAATACCACTTATAAGTTCTTCACATACACCACGACTTTCCAATGTGAGACAATTATCATTCACACTTGTATTCCATATCGGGCTTAGGCATGTTTCCCCTGCAATGAAAATCACTATCAATATTGCAGAATTTTATTGGGCCTCCTCGAGTTCTAATGTGGAATTTTTTTAACCGAAGAGCTATTTTCGTAACTCCACTCATCTACGAGTTGACCCCACCATTCACACTAGACAAGGGTTTACCAGTCAGCACAACTCTTCATCGTCTTTGGGCCTCAGGCATGGGTGCTTGGCCCCGATCATCACCACAACGATGTAACCAGAGCTTCTCTCAAGACTCCACACTTTCGTCTACGAGCTTTTTTCCGGCTGCTCACACAGTAGATCCGAGTTTTACCAGTCAACGCAACTCTTCACGACATTACCGCACTCATCTCAAATCATCACCTCATCATACTTGTCCTTGCATATCACAGCTGAACTATTGGCTCTGTTATCACTTGTTGGACCTAAGGAGTATTGAGGAGATTTGTCTTGCGCGTTGGCCTAATAAATGAACACACAAGTGGGTCTCACACCACACATTTACTCAAAACCTTAAGACAATGGATTATGAATTCACACATATTATAAGTCTTTCACACACATCACAACTCTCTGATGTGAGATTCTTAACAATTCACATTTGTATCCTAATAATTATTAATTTATATAAGGGGTTTCATAATTTTTTACGAGAATCTCTTATTTTTTAAAAGAATAATTTAACTCTAATAATATAATATTAGAAAATATTGAAAATTATTAAATACTAAGTATTATGTGATTCTTATAATTGCAACTCAAATCGCAATTCAAGTCGATCAGTTCAATCGCAATGTCAATAGTTTCCGAACTCTCAATTACAAATTGTTTCTAAAGGAAATTACCTTACCTTGCGTGTTTGAGTTACTTTGATTTGATGGATTTAAAACATGGCATTTGATAAAATGTAGACATTAATTTTATCCCCTTTTTAATTCTAAATTACTATAATAATTAGATAATTATAACACTGACAAACGTTAAGATGCAGGAAAAAAAAATGGACATTTTTATCTCTCTTCTTAATTTTAAATTATTATAATTGTTTGAGTTACTATAATTAATTAAATAAAATATTTTATTTTTAAATAGATTTAAAATTGTTTGGATAAATAGTAATTCAGATAAGTCTATTCTTGTTTAATAATATCTGGCGAAAAAAAAAATATCTCTATTAGCATAACTAATTAATATCTTAGACATTTGATTTAAAATTGTTTAGATAAGTATTTATTCTGATAAGTATTTTATCTCTATCCATATTTAATAATAAATGGCACTAAAAGTATTTATCTCTATTAGTATAACTAAATTTTTCTTTTATAAATAACTTTAGATTAAACCATTATAATCAAGATAAATTATTATATGAATATTGTTATTGTGTAGTATATCTCTTTATTATAGATATTTATAGTAGTAATATTTCATTTTACACTTAAAGATTGTGCCTACATTTAACGTAGTAATATCGTTATATATAATATATTAAAAAGCATATTTGACTTATCAAAAATATTAAGCATATTTAATTAAATTTTTATTACATAATTTTATTTTTTTTCTTATTTTATGCAATGAAAATTGACTACTAAAATTTAAAAGTATATATTTATATTAAAAAATAATTAAATTATAAATGAAAAATCTCAATAACATGCAACGCATGTATACATAAGACTGATTTGGTGAAATATACCATTTGGTTTGTCAAAATTGTAATCAAATGCACACATTTGGTGAAATGCCACATGTCCTAAATAACTCATTTATAAGATTTAAAATAATAACTTTTAAATAATACTAGTTTTAACCTCGGATGTTGTTTCGGTATATTATGACTCTATTTTAATTTTTTATAAATATTTAAAATTATAATAAAAGTTGTTTCAAAATAAAAAATATAAAAACATAAAAACTAATATTGAAACTCTCATAAGATTTGTTTTCTTATTTATTTATTTTCTTAATAAAGAAAGTGAATATTAACTAAGAAATTGAATATCTTTATAAAAATTTGTCACAAGTCATTCAATTGAAATGTCAAATATAAAAAAAATAGCATGTCAATTGTCAAATTATTATGAAAGTATATTCAGCTTTTATATACTATGTTTTCATTTGATAGAACTTTATTTAGTATTATATTGGCTGTTGTATACATAAATTTTTCAATTTTTTTGTTTTTCAATCAATTTTCAATCGGTATTTAATCAAATCCACAAATATTATTTTGGCATCCAAAAAATATTCAAACAAGTGTTCAATCAGTTTCTAATCTTTATTATTTTGGTATGCAAACAAATCCATGAAATGTTATTATTTTGATTCCCAAACAAATCCATTGAATGTTGGTATGGTACGCAAACATTATTCAAGTGCTATTTAATTGATTTACAGTCAGTAGTCAATCGATTTTCAACAAGATTCATGCAATTTTATTTTAGTATCTAAATACCCTATTTATGAATCTTTAGTGGAAATCATATTTATGAATCTTTTGAAAGTTGAAAGAGTAAATATCCTGTTTCTACGCCTGCATCAAGCTCAACTCATATTACGATAAGATCACGCCGCCATGACAAAACAATGCAGAGTGCGGAGAAGAAGAAAAAGATGAGACGGGGGAAGAATTACTGATGTATGGAGTTATAGGCCTAAGGAGATGCGAAACCTTTATTTCATTATCATCCTTTTTTTTGTTTCACTGTTATTTTTCTCAGTAAATAATTTTGTTTTGGCAACGCATTGTAAATGTTTTAATTATTCTGACTAAAAATGTACAGTTCAAGAATAAAATAGGGGCTTTTGCCCTATGATACTAAAAACTAAGGCTATATTTAGCTCAAAAAATAATTTTTTTGCTTTCTATTTTCTATTAAGTTTCTATTTTTTGAAATAAAATAGAAAATAATGAAAATTTTTCCATTGTTTTCCAAGAACAAATTTTTTATTTTTTCATTTCTATTTTCTAGAAAACCATGGAAATTTTTTTTAACTAAACAATCCTAAAAAACTTACAGCTGATACACATTTAATTACAAGCATCTTTCTTAACACCAATGTATAGGCTTTGTCTTTATTGAATCAGAAAATTTTGTGGCATTTTTAATCATATTCGTCGTATTTACAAATAGACTTTAGTAAAGGATCAGATATGAAGTTGAGAAGCAGAGAATCATCCTATTTGGGAGACAAATGATGAAATTGCATAAATATGGCGATGCTCTTTGGTGGCGGTTTGAGTAAGAAAGTGCTCCAATAATCACTCTCTGGTCTTTTGTTTTAATTATGGTCAGTGGTGGTGGACTGGTGGTGGTGACTTGTGATTAGGATGAGAGTGGTGGTGAGTTCTGGTAACGGTGACAGTGGTGGTTGTGGTAAAGGTGACAATGATAGTGTCTAAGAAACTTGTTTCCCAGAACAGTGCACTTACCACTGAATAGATATTTCTAATATTCAAAATGATCTATTTAGTGTTTCTGTTGCTAATCAAAGGCATCTGATTCTACGTCTAATTCGACTTTGTTCCATCCTAGCTTCATTGATTTTGTACTTGTTGAAGATATTAATGAGCAATGAATCATTAACTTATTATTTTCAAAAGAAAAACGTATTGATTATGATTGGAATTATCATCTTTTTATTATGCATTTACAATTTGGTGAATTGTTCAGCTTCTGCAATGTAGAAGGTGGCTTCAAAAGGTGAGAAGAGCTTGTCTATGAATCTCTCAGGCATGCAGCATTTCTCACGGTTGTCAGTTTGGATGCTCTTTTCCTATACATTTCTAAGTTAATTTTTTTTTCTTCTTTCACTTTTGTTATCTGCCAGCTTAACATAACTATAGTCATTAAAAATGAAATCTTGAGCTGAACTATTGATCTCATCCAAGTATTGAAGAGCTTAAGGGTTGAAGAAGATCGTCTTCAATTGTTTCGAGATGTTAGTGGTGCTTCCGGACCAGAGATACTGACAGTACTTGTCTGCACAATTCACAAGCCAATCATAGATATATCCGAATCTTTTACAAGGTTTCCTTTAATTTAGATCATGTTTGTTTTTGGTAGATTAGTGTAGAATATTGTACATTGATAGATTGCATTAGTAAAAAAAAAAACTAAAGAAATTGACACGTCTTTCGAGAGTTAGTAACCAAACATACCCTTTGTAGAAATTGTTTTTCTTTTCTTCTAGTGTACATTTTACTTCACAGTCTTGTTGCATTATGCTTGTTATGTACAGTTGTCAACCATCCAAATGGTTATTAATTTTTAATAAATACTAGAATTACAATAACAACATATTTAACAATTAAACAGTATAATGAACTAGACATGAATGGTTGAAACAACAGCTAAATGAATCAGTAAGAGAAACAAGAGAACCGAAGAAGAACTGTTTGGTTGCTGAGAAATCGTCAGAAAGGAAAGGATAAAATGGGAAAAGCAACTCCCAAAGAAAGCTCTGATACCATCTTGAGAAACCAGAAACGTGGGGAGTAAAGATTATTTGTGTTGTTATTGCTGTATGTACCATCTGTATGTATATTCATGAACACAGCACACAGAACATGCATAAATTTGTATAAAAAATCATGTGAAAATATAAATAAAAAAAATTGCTCAAGCTACAATGCACATTACCTAATAATACTTTGTGTTGTTAGTGTCACCACTATGAAATCAAATTTATTCTTTTTATTCACTAATAAAACTGTTTGGAAAATTATTCTTTCTACCATTATAGGCTTCTCTTGCCAAGAACATCAAATGCACAGATCAACACTTTTCCCTCATGACCATTCAACAGTAATTGAATAAGTCAAAGAATGAACACAGAGAAGAAAAACTTTACCAGCTTTCCCCTAGTCCTGGAGTATAGAGTGTCGATCAAAGGTTTATTCGCCCACTGTTGCGCATGGTGAAACCAAGAATTATGAGCTGCAGTTACCAATAATTCAATAATGTTAAAAATACTCAAAACTGTATGATAATCAAATGTGAATCTAAACAACCCGTCGCAAGCACTCTGTGCCACATGCCAACTCATTGTCCAGATAGATGCTGGCGTTTCACCCCAGTTGCGACAAAGATACTGCTTCTGTTTAGCCAAAATTCTCTTCTCATCAATCAACTTCAGCAAATACTGTACGTAGGGACAAGTACTTGGCGTGCATAGTATGGGTTCTGAGAGCAAATGAGCTCAGCTCAACATACAGGACAGCTTCTCTTTAAAAAGCCTTCAACAATGCCTTACAAGTCAAAACTGGGCAGTGCAAACTGAGTTGCAAACATTTCAACTTGATTACGGAGCTCCAACATATCTTTGTTAACCTGTAAACCATTCTGTAATGCCTTTGGCAACTTCCCATGCTCGCGCTGAACAATACTTGCAAGGTTCGCAGCTCTAAGGAGAAAATCAGCCATTATCTCAAAATCATGTTCCGGCAACCTCTTGATGTCATGGCTGGGCTACCTGAATATAATAACATGAAGAGGTATTAATTTATCAGAACACAAACAAATGGACAAAGGGAGACATAGTTCTCATATCAGGGGGCAGATGTTTTTATCAAAGAATAAAAGATCACTTGCCAATTCTTATTCCTCCAGGAATGATAGCACTATTATCACCAAATATAGCAATTTTGTTTATGGTAATGTGGCACATTTCACAGAATTTCTCAAATGTTTTACCTAGGAAAATAGAAAAGCAAACAAGAAGATTAAAACAATTTCATATGCAAAAGCTTATGTTTAGTAAAACATTTCACACTGGATCTGGAAAGAAGCATATCCAGCAAGTTCCCAATTGAATTGTACTTCGTAGAAAAAAAATAATAATTAACATCTCAAATACACTAGCTGAATGCCATTGACGAGCTTATCCCGTCCCATCCCAATCCAATATGTTAGGTTAAAAAGTTCAACTTAATCTGATAAGCTAACAACATCATATTCTATCCAGTCATCAACCTTTGTGAGAGTACCTATCCTACTAGAGCATTAACAATGCTGCTATATTTTTTACTCTTTTACATTTGCAATTATCACATAAGTAAAGACCTAAAATCCGCAATAGAACTGGAACTTGCAGAAATTCATTTTGAGCTCTTAATTTTCACTCCCCAAAGGCTATCTTAGTCCAAAAGTTGGTGATGGGAGGGAGGCGGCCCTCAATCAAATTTCAATCTGGGAATCCCATCATGCCACATATCATTAGAGAATTTATATCATATTGTCGATAAAAAGTCATAAAAGAACCATACCTGTCAATCCCAGCGGCCTCAAATCCCAAAGCAATAAATGGTTGTCTGTGCCCCCAGTCACTAGTTTGCATTTTCTCTTTAATAAAGCAGATGCTAGAGCTTGTGCATTATTTTTCACCTGCTGCATATATGCCTTGTACTCAGGAGTAGCCACTTGCTTTATGGCTATGGCAAGAGCAGCAATGTGATTATTGTGTGGCCCACCTTGCAACGATGGAAAAACACCAAAGTTTATCTTCTCCTCAAAATCATACTGATCATTTTCATTCCCTTGACCTACGAGCACTCCTCTTTTACTTGGTTTCATACCCTTCCTATAAAATATTATCCCTCCCCTAGGACCTCGAAGACTTTTATGAGTTGTTGAAGTAACAATGTCACAGTAATCAAACGGGTTTCCGCATTCCTGCACAAGCATTAATCAAAACATCAAGCTAGTCAGTTCTCCAACCACATGATATTTCAGATCTTCCTCAATATTGACTAAGAAGAATAAATCTTCTCCAGTCATAAAAGGCAGGAACTGAACACACACCTTAGCACAAGATTATTCAACTTTTATTTGATGCAGAAATACCATATAAATGAAAAGAGAGAGAATCCCATGTCATAAAAGAAATGCAGCATAACTTATGCAGATAGTGTATATAAGACAGTAAAACAGAACATCTACTGGATTGACAAGTGGAAACCATCCCTGCATCTAGAGATGCAGTGTTACTTTTACTATGTCGCAAGAACCCTTCCAAGTTTGAATTCAAAATACTGCCACTATTATCCATAATAAAAATCCATCACAAGGTTAAAATCTTGCAATGCTGAAATGACAAGAAAATGATTTTTACAGGGAAATTACCAATAAAACCGAGAAACACCCCAGTCCTTGATTAAAATATACTCATACCACTCTGTACAGTTCATCCAAAAGGCCAATATTTATAGAACAAAATAAATAGAGAACTCTTTATGACCTCTGTTTCTTCATCAAATATAAAATTGAAATATTTACAAATTAAGCACATGAAAGCCACATAGACCAAGTGATTAGGTTGAATAAGCACACATACTCCTAAAACAATAGGGGGAAATAGGTATGATAGATTCCTCAAACTGTTTCAAGTCTTGCAAGGAAACTAAAATACAGGCGTAAGCAAATAGACTCTCAGCCACACCTGCATCAAACGCAAGTGCATTACAATTTACGAACAAAATAATTTGCCAAATATTGCATCTCAAAATTGAAGTGACCTTCCTTAGTAATAGTCCTTAGTGATAGCATAAGTCTTCGGTGTCCCTAACACAAAGCAGTAATATAATTGTATATCTAACATAAGCACCACAACAAGCAGCATGCCACAGAAATAAAAATGGGATGGGAGACAGGATTTACAACTTTGCTTTGTAAAGTCTCATAAAACACCTAGTGCAAGTCTGATGGACCATAGTTAGGAAAGAACCAAGCTAAAAGCTTACCCTAATCGAACCACAACTCAATGTTCTCTAAAATACACAGTCACCGCATTGGCATAAAGACTTCTCGAAACACAGCAATCATTACCAGAAAACAAATAGACAATGGAAGTACAGATATTTATAGGAAAGGAAAATCAAGATTAGAACCTTAGCAGCAACAAGACCGCTAATCTGAGCCATATCACACATACGAACCGCACCACACTTATCAGCAATCAGCCTAAACCTCTCATAATCCCACGCCCGAGGATACGAACTCCCACCACAAATCAATATCTTAGGCCTAAAATCAAGCGCCTTGTCCTCCAACTTATCAAAATCAATGTACCCGCTTTGCGGGTTGACCTTTTAAGGCAAGCTCTCAAAGAAGATAGAAGCACCAGAAACCTTCCTCCCAATCGGCAAGTAATACCCATGACTCGTATTCCCACCAGAAGGCGGGTCCAAACCCATGATCCTGTCTCCAGGAAGCAAAAGCCCCGTGTAAACAGCCATGTTCGCTGAAGTACACGAATATGGCTGCACATTCACACCCCAACTCTCCGATTCCAATCCGAAAGCTTCCAGTGCTCGTTTACAACACAGAGTCTCAAACTCATCAATGTATTGGTTGCCTCCGTACTACCGCGCTCCGGGCATTCCTTCCGAGTATTTGTTAGTCAAGTGGCTTCCAAGTGCTTCTAAAACAGCTCTACAAACAAAATTCTCCGAAGCTATCAATTCGATTCCCTTATATTGCCTGTCTTTCTCTTTCTCCATCAATTCGAATATCTCCGAATCAGCCACGCACAGCGGTTGGTTTCCCCATGACTTGACAAACTTCTTTCGCTCCTCGAGGTCCGGCTCTCTTTTCAAGAGATCGGAAGGTGGACACGACTTCGTTTCGGTTTCGACTTTCCGGCGTTTGAAGCACATGGATTGGCCTAAGAGGCGAAACTCTTTAACTTCTTTATCGTCGTCGTCGTCTTTTGCGTCGGACGACTTGTGGTGGTGATCGCCAGTGAGTAGCTGAAGCGGGACCGGGGGGAGAGAGGCGGCGGCATCGGCGTCTGTGGGAAGAGACGCAGATGAGGTAAAACCTAACGACAAATGGGACTCCATTGAATCAATTAAAAAACCAAAAACAAAATTCCCCAAAAGAATCGAGTAGACAAGAAAGAGGGGAGACTGGTGGCAGTAACGGATACTGATAACGACGAAGACGATGGCACATGGGAATCGTGATTGGAAATTTGATGGTGATGGTGACGAGTTGGGAGAGGAGGAGGAGGAGAAGAAGAAGAAGAAGAAGAAGAAGAAGAAGAATGGTTGTTGTTGGCAGGTATGGCTGTCGTGAGTTTTCACTAGGCTGCTTAGGGATATTGGAGATTGAAACCAACCGAACCGAATATCATAACCGAAAAAATTCTGACTTTTAACTTTTTTCTAAACCGAAATCTAGCCAAATTTTTATTTAGAATTGGCCTGATGTTAAGCAATAACTGTAACCAAAAATTTTATATATATATACTTACTTTAAAAGTAAATATTTTTAACTTATATTAAATTTTCATTCTCTGTTACTTAAGTCTAAAATTAATGGAGATTGAAAATTTAGTGTAATTTAAAAAAAAATTACGTCTAGTAGAAGTAGATCCCTCTATGTATATTATAACTAGAAATTTGCTTATACTAAGCATGATAATTATAATTTTATTGGTTGATTGTAAATTAAATTTGATTAATTAAATAATATATATAGGATACATTAATTTAAATGTAATAAATTTTGGAGCTTTTTGGCAAACTTCTGTATTGCATATGGAACACATTAATCAAATTTTTATATGCTTTATTTTTCAGTTTTATAATTCAAAAGCCCGAATTTATAGACACTTCTCCCTGGCAATTGACATTGCTATTAAATGAATCTCTTCCTTTATTAGTAGTATTCTGAAGTTTGTACAAAATGCAAGGATACGGTATTTAACAACACAATCTTTTATGGTTCCTTTATTAGTAGTATTCACTTTCTTCAACAAGATACAAAAAACTATTAGTTACATAACCAATCACAAAAAAAAA
>CAODLS013303490.1:0-11288 GCA_948243855.1 Flueggea neowawraea | reverse complement strand
CTCTTATTTGAGTGAGATATCTCTTGGCCACTTGACAAGTAGGACTGATGAAATGCATGGCCGTGCTCGAATGAGATTGATAGGGATTATCAATATCATTCGTTTGGTCAGTCTACTTGGGTAACAAGAAACGTTTGATTAAGTTTTATAAAGATGACATGATCCATACTTTATGCTTAATCGAGATATCGCATGACAAAAGGACAAAATATCGTACTGTAGATTAGGTATTGTCGAGTCATCGAATTCGGTCAAGTTGGGTAGTTATAATGTCTTGCTAGAGCCCGTTTATGACTTATGGGCCTAAATGGTAATTTGGGCCTATTGCCAATATTGAGTAAACCTATAGGATCACACACTAGAACGAGCTGCTGTTTATAATGTATCTTGCTATTATTTTATGAGAACATTTTAAATACAATTAATTGGTTGTTTTAAAATGGATGGTAGAATAATTTGTTTTAGAATGGTTTTAAAAAAATTAAAATTTATTTGACCTAGTCAAAATAGTTTGTTTGACTTAGTCAACTGAGAATGAGTTTTGACTTGGTCAACAAAAGAAATAGGCAATTAATATTTATTTATGAAATAAATAATTGGGCCGAATTTATATTTTATTTGTGAAATAAAATATGGCCGGATTTATTTATTCAAGAACAAATAAATATTGAAGCAATTTATTCTTGGAAAATGAATTCTTGTTGGAGTAGAATTGGATCTCCTAGTAAGACTAGAACTAGGGTTTGTAAAGGTCTATAAGTAAGCTTATAAGAAACCCTAGCCCTTTTTTTTCCTCTTCGTTCTGTTCATTGCCGCCCATATCACTCAAAGGAAGAGAGAAAATATCAAGGTATTTTTTAGAGTCAAAATTCGGTGCTAGCACACCAACACCTTAGCGGTTCGTTCATGTGGATACCGGAAGAGGGCGTTCGCATCCTGCAACGTCTAGGACTCTATTTCAATAGCATCTTCTCGTTCTTGTTTCGAAGCATCGAGGTAAACACACATTCCTTTATCAGTTTTATCAATTTGCATGGATCCTTGGTGGATTTTGTTGACAAAATTTTAATTTTGGTTGCATGTATGTGTCACGTTTTCCAACAAGACCTTTGGTCAAATTTCATATGATATTGGCAAGTTAATTACATAGTAACATACAGAAATTCCAGGGTGATATTTGACTTGTTTGGTCACAACATATTAAAAAGAATACAATGACATGTGCATATGTTTGTATGGTATAGTTAATCAATTATTCATGAAATGTTTGTGTTTGCTTGACTTTGATCTATGATTGTTTATACTTATTGAGTTGCAGCTGATATAAAGAAATATTTTTTCAAGTGACTATTGTTAGTAGATCTTTTAGGTTGATTTAGAGTTAAAATTTTGTAGATAACAGCACGAGTCATAGGTTGGCTAACTGGTGCTCTAGACTCCATCCTCAGCATTTGCATATATAGTTAGCTGAGTTTTTTGGGCTTGCATGTATTAAATTTTGAAACTGTCTTGTATATAGTTATGTTTGGATTATGCATGTATATTCTCTTGTTGAATTTCCATAATGATATTTAGTTTTATGTGATTATATAATTATAGTTTTAATCACATGGAAATTATAAGGGCATTACAATGTTTTTTACTGTATTAGTTCCAGGAGAGAGAAAGCCAAAACAAAGATTAGATATTTACATGCAGTCGTTGATTGCCAAGCTCGTGAAACCTCAGTTCATACTGGCGTGCTAATCGCGCACAATGAGCATGCTTGACATCAGGTGAGTCCACTTCACATGTCTAATTTACTAATTCATTAATATATTGTTGCTTATTCATGATTTTACGTTGTAGTTATGAGGATTTTAGATGGAGTAGGACAACTTACATGTTAAAGAAGCATATCTAATGCTTAATTTTGAGACCTAAAACTTACTTTAATGTTTCAAATAAAGATGCATCTGTGTTGGCCGCTCTTGCTGTGATTGAGTTGAGGTTAAAAGTATGACTGAAAAGAATAGAACATGCACTATTGTGGCTGTTCCAATGATTGGAGTAACGTTCAAGCGTGAAAATGGACCAACTCCACGGTTTGCTTGCATATCCCCGTCCCACCTCCACAGTGGACCACCTACCACACCATTTCTTTTACATTAATTTTTACTATTATAAGTTATATGCTATTCTGCTACACACTCCATCTTATAAATATATATCATCTTTTCATTTTCATTTGTTCCAAAATAGAGACTAATTTTTTTTATAAATTAGTAGTTAGAGAACATTAAATCAAATTATCCTTATTTATTTTATTTTTTATTAAATTAATTCTAACTTTTTTGTTCAACTATTTATTACTACTAATTAAATTTATTAAACATAATCCAAAGTATTTAAATTATATGCTATTTTTCAAAAATATTTTGAGTTTTCAAGATAATCTCATTAATTAAAACTCAAAATAATTATTTATAATATAGGGGATATATTTGAAAAATTTCTGTAAAATTAAAATTTTTAACTAATTTAATTAATTTTTTTATGTGAAAAAAAAAATCACTTATAATTATGCAACGAAAGGAGTATTTATTTGTTTTGTTTATTGGAGTTTTAAGCCGATCACGCGCCTGTGGTTCCCACATCATTGAGACTTGAGTTGGGTAGCTTTCGGCTTTTGTTGATGCACGTTAATGCAAAGTGCCTATAATTTGTTCCCATTCACATTGCTCCTTGTGCTGTCACATGTTGTCTCATTATATTAATTTGTCCCTTTATTTTAGAAATTTGAGTTACCATCATTTTTGTCACTAGTAATTAATAAAACGTCATCATGATTTTTCTGTAATTTTTCACTAAGCATGCTACTTTTGTGCTCAGAGTGTCCACTCTTGCTTTATTAGAATTCTTCTATATCTTGTTGATTGGTCTTAAGTACTATATATTTCAGTGACAGTAATTAAGTTTTGGATCTTTTGAACTATGTTGATATGTCAAGGGATCGATGTTTGTTCTAAGAAGTCCATATCGAGCTACTTAATGGCTTATTTAAGGGAGGAACGTCATGGCAACCTAAACTACATAAATGTGTTTGCTTTATATTTCATTGAGGCTAAGTACATAGCCATTATAGAAGATGAAAAAAGAACTTTTGTAGATGAATAAGTTTCTATAAGAGTTGAGTTTGGAACAACAGAAGTATTTTGTATTGTGATAGCTGGAGTAAGAATTCGTCTTTTCACTTTAGGTCAAAGCATATTGATGTTTAGTATCGTTAAATCTAGTATGTACTTGAGATGAAGCAATCTGAGCATCGAGAAAATTTACAGTGACAATATTGGTTCAAATATAATGGCTGAGTTTTTTTACTTTAGATAAACCTTGTTGCTTGCAAAGAAATAACACGTATGGACTTCTTCCCATATGGACATAAGTATATTTGTTGAGTGGTTCCGTTCATAGGACAAGTGATAGGACCTACCTGGGTCAAACAAAAAATAAAAAAATAATAAAATAAGACTTTAAAGTAACTCTTTCAAAGGCCAAAGCGTGGCAATAAAAGAAGTGTTTGTGGCTTGTTAATTATGCTAAATAATAATAAAAAACAAAAAGAGTGAATAGTTTGTTACGGTAAAGCTTCAAAAGAAAAAAAATTGAGCCATTTTTCCAAGCTTTGGGAGGATTTATTTTTCCAGATCCTCATTTTAGGCTCGATAGCCACCAAATCTTATGTTTTTGCGCCATTAAGCACTACAAAATAAACAGCGCAGATCGTTGGAATTTGTCTCCTGTTGCTGTTTTTGGTTAAGCTCTTTTAGTGATTTTTATCAACTCTCTTGGCTTATTTTGTATTGTTATCCATTTTTAAGTGAAGAACTATTATTGTCGATGGTTTTTGGTCTCTAACTTGGCTTAAGAGGATACTAATTGTAATCCTATTATTTGATATAGAAAAAATGTGCTTGGTGGTTTCAAAACCATGTTTTTTCTTTCATACTGAAAGTTTTTTGAGTAAAAATTCATGTCTAGAGGATGGGATATTTTCTTTTGACTTGCTTGTGATTAGTATTGTTGATTGATATTGGTGCTATTGGCATTTAGGCGATTTATTTTTGTTGCCGATTTGATTTTGTACAAGGCAAAAAATGTTGCATTGTGAGTTTAAAGACCTAACTTCCCCAACACTCTAGACACAAATTCCTATAGTAGAGAACTAGATCTTCCTACTCACAGTTTTCTTCGGTTTCTCATGTGTACCAATAGAGATGCAACATTTTAGGCACCCATGAATCGACTTAATCATGACTTGATTAGCCACAATAGCTCATTTCACACCCTTGATGGCACATCCCAGCCTAGTTTCACCTCTTATAAGCAGTGGCAGACCACCATGGGAAAACAGGGATGACCATGGTCACCTTTGGATTTAAGAAACATTATATAGTATTAGTGTTAATATTTTTAATCAAAATATTGGAGTTAGTTATGTGTAAAATTTAAAGTTTTTTAACAAATGGTCTCTACATATAAAAAGAAAATTTAATTCAATTAATGGACTATGCATAAAATATTTGTTAACTTCAAATCTCATATTCAAGTCCAATTCTTTAGTTTAATTTAAATGGGTTATAATTTTTAACAATAAAAATTTAAATAAGTATTATGATTTCTTGAACAAGCCAAAAAAATGCTTAAAAAATAACAAGAATACACTTTATCTTTCCTTCTATCGAACTCAAACACTCTTTCTATTTCCCTCCATCAAACTCATTTTCCAAAATAAAAAGCTTAATTTCTATTTTTTACTCGTTTGGAAGTTTACATCCTGTTGAAATTTTCAGTGTTATGAGAACCAGGCCGACCATTGAACTAGATAAGGGTGAGTTCACTGGTTCAACCAGTAGTTTATTGGTTGAATTACAAAAATAAAAAAATATATAGAAAAATATATTATATATATTGAAAAATTCTAAAAATTAAAGAAATATTAAACATTAAGCAAATAAATCTTTCTAGTTTAAAATTCTTACATAATTATGCAAAAAGGTTTAACTTTCAGTTTTTAAAATATAGAAACCGATTTTTAAAAACCGGTCGGTTCACTGATTTATAGGTTCCATCATCAGTTCGATTATAAACAAATCTAATAGCAAAAATTCGGATTGTTTAACCAACCAGTTCGACCTATTGGTGCACGAATAATCTATTTCTGATAACGTTGAGTATAATTTTAATTTTTTTATTACCTTGTACAAAGTTAAATTTTGCTATCATAGTTCAAAGTTTGGTCCCCCACATTTTCAACTGCTTATAAGCAGTACAGATTATTCTTAATCAGACTCATTGCAAGATATCGATTTTGCATGAATTTTAGGATTGAATAAAACATAAAAAATTTCAAATTTGTACGTTTGCCACGTCTTATCGTAACGTTTAACTTTTTAGCATATATATGATAGATACGATCTTTTTCGTGTCTCACATTGGGGTTTTCAGAGAGGTATTTTTGAAAGAGGAGGGTGATACAAATAGATGTTTTTTGTTTAAAGAAGGATAGTGTAGAAGTGTGAGACTGATTTCGCTTTCGTGAAAGTTGCCCCTTTTTTGGCCATGCGTAACCATCATTCTAATCTCACCAATTTTATGTATCAACACACAAGTTGGATAAGCAACAAGCTAGGAAAGGAATAGCTAGTACTCGCATTTTCAAAACCAACACAGTCGGAAAATGGAAAATTAAAAATCCTCTTTGCCTTTTGCAGATCCTTCATTTTCACAAAATCACTACAGGTTCTTCCAATATTTACACACCTCAAAATTTGAAAAACATTGCATCAACCAACCACATTCACAATAATATACCTGAACAAAAAAAGAGAAAAAAGAAGAAACCAAGCCGGTACAACACTCTATAATTAGAAAATTCTAAATTTTGAGGACACGTTTCGGCTCAAAAATTTTCAGATATGTTCGCCTTGCCAAATCCAAACTATGTCTTTGATGGCAGGTTTGATACCCTCTTCACAAAACTTTGTGTACTCCAAAGTGTCACCGGAGCACTTGGACAACTCCACCACCGCCACCTGCGGAGCCACCTCGAAACCTCCGCCGACAACGCCAATTTCCCTTTCCTCCCGTCCACTTTCCCTTGCATTTTCACCCTATAGTCTCTGTTACTATTAACTTCCAAATTCAATTCCTTTGCCATTGTCTCCAACTTGCCCACTATCACCGGTGCTGGACACTTTGAAGTGAACATTGAAGAGCATTATTTTCGCTTTCAAACAAGCTTGACAAATCCAATGCGGGTGACATTGATGATATGAACTCGAAAGCATTGTAGAAACTCGGCGAATGCTCTGTTCCTGCTGATTCCTCACTTTCAAGATTGTGCTCACAACCAACATGGTGAAGTTTCGTCGTACCCTTTCGGAACCAAGGTGTTTGCATGATCTGAGGGATTGTAATTCTCTTCTCCGGGTCTACAACAAGAAGCTTTGAGATCAAACTCTTCGCTTCTGGTGAAATCCAGGGTGGAAATTCGTAATCTGCCTTGAAAATCTTCATGTACATTTTCATTAAGTTGCCATTTTGAAAAGGCAAGTAGCCGGAAAGCAAGACGAAAAGAATGACTCCGCAAGACCAAATATCAGTTTTGGCACCATCATACCCTTTTTTCCTCAATACCTCCGGAGCAACATATGCCGGAGTTCCGCACGCTGTATGCAGTAATCCGTCATTTAAATGTTGCTCCGGCAAGGCAGAGAATACGAAATCGGACACTTTCAAGTCTTTCTCGTCTAGCAAAAGATTTTCAGGCTTCAAATCGTGGTGGGAAACGCCTCGGCTGTGACAATAATCAACCGCGCTGATCAATTGTTGGAAATATTTTCTCGCCACATCTTCTTTGAGTTTTCCTCTTTTCACTTTCGCGAGCAAATCTCCTCCTTTGACGTATTCCATTACGAAAAAGACTTTGGATTTGGTCGCCATGACTTCTTTGAGTTCGACGATGTTGGGGTGTTTTACGAGATGCATAACTGAGATTTCTCGCTTTAGTTGCTCCATCAAACCTTGCTTTCTCACATGGTCCTTTCGGATGACTTTGATCGCTACGTTTTCTTGGGTTGCAGTGTTCTTGCATTTGTATACCTCGGCGAAAGTGCCTTGGCCTAGCAACCTCCCCATCTCGTATTTCCCGAAAAGAATTCGTCTTGATTCATTTTTACGCCAATCTTGCTGCGTGATTCGCTCTTTTTGGATCTCCTCCGTATCCATGTCACCTTTAGAAGATGACTAGAATTGAGTACGAAATCTGGAGATTCTCAAACTGAAGCGAATAATTATATAAAAAACGAACATGGTAGTGGCACACAAGGTTATGTGGAACAATTGAAAAAGAAGAAAGACTTCCCGGAAAGTCTTGCTACATCCACGAGATGTGAAAAGAAGTTTAGAGGATCATTAGCAGGACTTTCCGGGAAGTTTTTGAGAGGAAAGCAAAAGAATCTTGGAGAATTTTTTTTGAAGAAGATGAAGATGATAGCATTTTGATTGGAGTGAGAAATGAGTGATTGGCGGGGAGGAAAATAAGGGAATTGAGAGAAAGGAGTTGGCGGTGTTGAACGCCCATTGGATTTTGGAGGATAATGCAACCTGGAGTCTGGAAGCAGCGGCAAAAGCACACTGAAAATATCAGATTTTGATTAACAATAATTGGTATAAATTATAAGAAGGCAAGTGGAGAGTGGAATTTAATGTCAAATTTGGAGTATGACTTTTGTGTTCTTTTGTGCAATTATTTTGGGTTAAATCCCATGCTAGACCCGTCTCATGCTATATGTCACCTTAGACAAAAAAAATATTTTATTGAATTTTTAGTAATAAAAGTTAAAAATCATTTAATTTAATTTTTAAAGAAGTTTAAATAGTGGAGTAATGAACAATATTTTATAAGTTATATATAAAATAAGTATTTAATTTGGCAAGTAATATTTTTGATTTTTTGATGATATTTTTCTTAAAACGCTCTATATAAAAACTAAACTCTATCTTAATCGAAGACAACCACAATAAAAACAAATTCTATAATTAGAAAGCTAACTAATTAGAGTCTTAATTAATTTTAAATACGCCTTAGTTGTTAAACAAAAAAATACTAAAAATTAAAAAATCCACTTAAAAATGTAGATTAATAAATATTAAATTTATATTTAGATTAATAAAAGTATATAAATTGAACACGAACTTAAAGCTATTACAAATATTTTTAATTGTTATTGCATATTCTCTAATTAAGTATTATTTACTTTAACTAAATTATATCTTTTGGACTATTATCTTTCTTTTGAACTTTTCACATCTTTTTTCTCTTTAATTTAGACCTCTTAATTCATGAAAAAAAGGCATCTCAATTAAATTAGATTAAATTTATTTTTTAATTAAACTAATAGTTTATTATAATATATATTTTAATTTTATATAAATTTCAATGGCCCAAAATATTGGAGGCTTTAGGCTAAGGCCTCAGTAGCGTTGCCCTTCAGCCGAGCCCATCCCATGCTCTCTCTGAGGTTTGGTCAAATAATGGATTCGATTCCTACTTTCCAAAAAATTAATATGCAGTCCTTCTGGTTTTATTTTGTTCATCCAAATACAAAAAGTTTGTTTTATTGATGGATTAAATCCTATACTGTTCCTTAGGTTTGCTCAAATCTTCAATATGGTCCCAACAAAATAAACATTTTATTCATTTTTATTAAACTTAATGGACAAGAACTAACAAAATGAAACACAAAAGACCATATAGTAATTTTCTAAAAAGCTGGAATTGAATCAAAGATTAAACCAAATCTTAAGGACGACAGGGGTTTTACTAATTTTTGCTACTTTGCTAAGCCTTATCATTGAAGTTGTTCCAACCCAATACCCAACTGCTTCACATCTGAAAATTGTAGAATTGAAATGCCAAAGAGAAATCAATTAGAGTTGTGTGTCGCTTGCCCAAGTGGTTTGGCATCACGATTTGGACCCCTGAGGTCTAGGATTCGAGTGGCATCTAAAGGACGTTGAATTAATGTCTACTTGTGAGACCGTTAAAAAAAAAGAGAAATTATCAATAAGCATGGCCGTCAAGATTATTCCAAAACTGTATGTGTTAATGTTCTGTAGGTTGTGGTCATGAAAGCATTGCAGTGTTAATGTTCTAGGATGCTTTTGAATGGATTGCAGGGTGTCTAAATGGACTAGATAACGTAAGAAAATTTGAAAAATTGACATTAGGCCAATAATTTTGGAAACATTAATGGCAGAATCTGGTCACCAAAATCAATTGACAAGGCAGTACATGGATGCATACGCTAGCGCTTGGTTTGTTTTGTGAATTACATTGCATGAGACACGGCCGTGTCTCAGGCGGTGTAGTTGGCGGATTAAGGCATGGTTGTTACATAGCCGTGTAATACCGAAAGCTTTCAATTTCCGAGATTGAAACTCCTTTCTCCCTCGCTCGAATGGGAACATGTTTGAAGAATCTTAAATCACTCTAAAACACTCGATATTTAATGCCAAAATCAAGACTCCAATAATCCGAACGAGCAAACCATCATCTCACGAATAAAACAAAATCTAATCGAAATCGAGCTAGATGTTTCACCTGCCTTTTGGTTTATTGGATCTTATGTATATTATGTGTACATTTGTGTTCATAAAACCATCTGTATGTGCATTACACAAATCCTTGCGTACGTAACACACGTTCTAGTAGCATCCAATATCGGTTGTTTCAAACCTTACGTATGTTGCACAATACCTAACGTATGTTACTTCTCTTATGTACATAATCGGTTTACTTATGTACATTGCTTTGCCCACTTAACCATCCAGTTACATCTATCTTGTTTTCTGTCCATTCTTATGTGCTTTAAGCAATCTTTACATACATAACGTGATGATAGCATACGTAATTCCATTCCTTATGTACATTAAGTAGCACATAGACCATTTCCAAAATTTGTTTATCATCAAAATTAAAGAAGGATCTTAATATTGACTACCTTTGGTCCAACAAGAAGAACAAGAGTGAGATTGAGAGGGAACACGACTGAGAGTGAGAGTGAGACTAAAATTGGCCATGGGTCACCAAACACGAAGAAGAAGAACAAAGAGGGAACACAATTGAGATTGAGATTGAGAGTGCCATTGACATTCAGAGTGAGTCTAATTGAGATTGAGAGGGAAATTGGAAAAATTGAGAGGGAACACGATTTTTTCTTTCTTCCAAAAAATAGGCTTAGACAAAATATGTTGCTTAAATTAATGGATTAATTACGCTATAAGCTACCATGATAATCTTTTCTTACAAACTTAATGTAATTGACAGATTTTCTTAATTTTGAACTCACATTTTACAATTCGTACTACGATTCTTAGTCTATATAAACTAAATTTCTATTAAGTCCTCAATTTTTTCTATCTTCTCATTCAATCAATTTATTTTCTCTCTCCTCTCTCCATCTATTCACCTTCTCTCTCTTCCTCTTTCTCTGTCTCCCATTCCCTCCTCTTTCCGCTGCCTTCCTTTTTTGTTAGTCTCCTCTTTTCGCCGCCTCCTTTTTCCATCAGTCTCCTTTTTATGCTGCCTCCTCTTCCCGTCGGTCTCCTCTTTCCACCGCCTCCTCTTTCTGCCTCCATTTCCTCCTCTGGTCGATCTCTACCTTATTCGTTGATCTCCGTCGATCTTCGCCTCGTTCGTCAATCTCCGTATGATTGATCTCTGCCTCTTTTGGTCGTCGCTTGTGGCGGCGGCTAGATCTGGCCTCCACAAGCGACATTTAGCGTTTCGAAGGACTAGCTATTGTTTTGTTTTTTTTTTAATTTTCGTTATATTATTTTAAAAATTAATTTTAAATATTAATAAATTTTTAAAAAGGTTAAAAATTATCAAAATAATTTTTAAATTTTTGCACTATTATTTTAAATTTTGTTTTTAGGTTTTAAAAAAGTTTATGTAAAGTTCATTTTAGGTTGTTTTAAAAAAAAATTATGTACAGTTTATGTGAAGTTGATATGAGGTTGATTTTAAGTTTTTTTAAAAAAATTGTTGAGTTGATTTTTAGGTTTTAAAATTTTTTATGTAAAGTTGATTTTAGGATTATTTTAACAAAAATATAGTTGATATTAGGTTGATTTTTAAGATTTTAAATTTTTTTATAGAGTTGATTTTAGGTTGATTCTAAAAAAAGTTTATGTAGAGTTTATTTAGAGTTGATCTTAAGTTAATTTTTTGGTTTAAAAAA
>CAODLS013303217.1:0-16100 GCA_948243855.1 Flueggea neowawraea | reverse complement strand
AAGATTGATGGTGAAAATTTTAAGTAGTGATATTTAGGTAGTGGACATAGACAAAGAATTGGTTGAACCACTGTAAGTTTTTGTGTTCTTTTTTTACTTGTGTTTATTTTCAAAGAAAATTTAAAACTACACATACTAGACTATTCAACCTTATTCTATTGTGGTAATTGATTCTACAATTGTTTAATGCCCATTTCTATACCAATTGTTACCCATTATTTCTATTTTCAATTACATAAATAATCACACGATTTGGCCCTCTACAAATCAGGTATTAATTTTTAGTGTAGCTGAATCAAATCATGTCACACACAAAGCAGCAGAATGTTTTACTGAAATACACATCCTAAACAATAGATTTAACTTTTAGTCGAAACTAAAGTTTTAAAGGACATTCTAAAGTTTCCATAGTGTCAAGAATCACTCAAATTGGAGTTGTAAAACTCGAGATATTCACAGAACAATGTAACTGATTTACGCAAAACCCAGACAACCTTGCTATACTTGTTTTAAACACATGGAATCACTTCTAATTGACATGTGTATGAGAAAATAAGGTGATTAACGTGCTTATTACATCTTTAATTTCAATTTAGGCATGCAACTCTACCTTTTTTCCCAATTTATAATATGGAACCTAACTTAAAATATGTTAAATCAGGTAACCAAGTAGAGTACCTACCAAGAACATGTTCCTAACTCGTTGTTAATCTTTGCACACCAATTCCTCTTAAATTTGCAGAAAATTTAGCAAATTTGATTAAAAAGAAGAAATTTTTAAGCTTTTCGTCCCTTTCTAGAATCCTCTCCCAATTTCCTACAAACTCCACTTATTCTCTCTCTTCCTTCTTACAATATTTTTATAATAATATAGAGAAGATCTTTATCTCTTTAGAACCAATCATTTAATGACACATCACTGTAATCTTATCCTTAATGACACATCATTCTCACTTTTATTTGTAACTCTCTATCATTTAAAATAATTGACATTGGACCCACAAGTTTTATTATTCTTATCAATCAAGTCTCTAATAAATAAAAAAAATTCACCACACATATCATTAAAACATATGCAATCATGTTATGTAAAATTCATGTTATGCATGAGTTTATGCATGATAATTTTTTTAGGGCATTATGTCTAGCTTTCGTTTTAACTACATTAGAATGGGTTAAGTGTCAAGAACTTTGATGTGTTTCATAGGTTTAGTGTCCATTTTGATTGAAGACTTAGACTGGGGTGTGAAAACCATTTTTTTAGCAATAAGGTAAAAGCTTTAAATTATTTGGAGTAATTCAAATGCATTCAATGTCAAAAATTATATCTTTTGGGTTTAGTTATGGTGTCCGATGTGCAGATTGGGCAGCTAGAAGAAAGTTGCTAACTTTGATTTAGGTTTGCATTAAAGTTTATGTTCCCAATGTGGTTTTAGGGAGATTAGGCATTACTTGATGCGTGGTAAGGCTTAGATCTTTAGGGTTAAAATGCCAAAAAAAGTCAACGAATGACATGAGTCATCCCTGGGTGACACACTTTCCCTTCAAAATTAGGGATGCACGTCGATCGTGAAGGACATACGTCCATGGATTGAAAACACCAAACACACATCGCCCATTGCCAAACACACGTATGATGGGTTTTTTTGCCTGTTTAGGTCTGATAAGAGTGTAACTAAGTGTACTCGCATCCTTACTCCTATCTTAATATCAAATGAGTGAACTAATGGGATCATAAAGTGAATTTTTTTGCAAATAACTCGAGCATCGCGATAATTCCACTTTGGACCATCGTACATCGCATGAAAAAGGTGAGTGATTATTTTATATGCATTTACTACGCAATGTAGGTTAACTAAGAAACCTGCCAAATAATAATAAAATATTAGGAAAGAACTGCCCCTCATATTCAGGGTAAAAATGAAATACCATAAGAGATTAGGTTTAACAAGAACAGAACTAGGTACTAGTTTCCTCAGAACTTTAAATTAATAAGTAAATGTTGTGAACGCCATTAACTAGTAATTAGTAAATTGAGTTTTGATAGTGATAGTCTTTTTAGAAAATGGAGTAAGTAGACATAGTTATTATACTAGGTGGTAACCTGTATGGACGAGAATCCATATGAGATGTGTTATGTTCTCCATCGGGAGAATGGGGTCGCCCAAGTGCCTAACCATCAAGTAGGCGGTAGCTCGTACAGAGTTGGCCACCCGCTCGAGAAGTGTATGGTGGAGCCCACCCTATCTATCAGTTGGGATGGCCTTAATAGTCAATAGATCACGGTAAAGTGAATGACATGTCCCTCTTTAAGCATCTTGATAAGAAGTGTTATAACTTTCTTTTTTCACACAAATGGAATGTTGGTTCATAAAATGAATGTCAACTAAATTAAGGATAGAACATGGAGACTAAAGTGGCATAGCGATAAGACACCCAAGATGAGGACTAAATACTAATTAGCTCAGTCACAGATAGAATTATGGCTAAGATGTTGTAGCTAAATTTACACATCTTAAGGGTAGTGAATCCAATTGAATAAAGAGAAAGATTAGATAGTAAACAAGATTAAGATAACAATTAAAGTAGATACCATGACTTATATAGTAATAAGAAAATAAAATTTGATAATAAGGAAATCATAGATGTTAAGAAACATAACTGAATTTGTCTTGTCATAATGTAAAAAAATATAGAGGGTCCACCAATGGCTTCTCTTATTTGTTCAGGGTGTTCAGTCAGTATGGTCAAGCATGTCTCATATAGTATCCATGTCTCAAGGATCCGAGATTGGACCTCAAAAGGTATGTTCTATGCATTTCCTTTTCTGGTCGACGAGTTTGGGATTGGTGGAAGAATATATATTCTTGCTGAAGTCTAAGTTCCTATCCATTATCATTTTTTATTTATGATTACCTTAATCAGGCTATATTGTTGATCTATCTCATTTATCTCATTGGGTTATACTCACATTCTCTTGTCCTTTTTTGGTTCTCTTCAAGTTGTTATTGGATCGTCCTTGACCACCATCTTGTAGATATAAAGGCTCCATGTGTAACATCCCACAATGCTTGATATTGCTAGTGTGGTTTGGTTTATAATGACCAAGATCAAACTACTAGACAACTTGAATTAGCACTTTGCGCCAGTAATTTGAACCTAAAAGTTGTCTAGGCAGTTTGGTCTAAGTTGTTACAAGTGGTATCAGAGTCAACCTGAGCCTTTGCATTGTTGTTGGGCTTGAAGGGATAAAGAATTGAACTACCAATGCACCACAACACTCGGGGTTAGGTCTGGGACTGAGAGAAGTTGGTGCGATGAAGACGTCATGAGTTTAAGGGAGAGAGAATGTAACATACCACAACTCTTGTGAGTGGCAGTGTGATTTGGTTTATAATGGCCAAGATCAACTACTAGACAAATTGGGTTAACCTTTTTGGACTAGTGGTTTGGGTTTGAAAGTTGTCTAAGCCAATTGGGTCTAGGTAATTATACCATGGTCGAAATGAATAAAGGTTGTGAAAGTTAGTAGATAGGATAAAATAAAAAAATACCACAAATGTTGTCTTTTTATTTAGGTCATAATAATCATGATTCTGATATGAGTCATTCATGGGTCCAACCTTGAATTGATATTACTTTGTAATCATGTAATGTAAATAACTAACGTGCATGTTAGGGTTAGTAACAAAGAGTAAGTGGTTCGTGTGGGCTAAGCTGGACTTCCATATATCAGTTATGGTTTAGGTGGGTCATGAAACAAATAATTCAAAAAGTGATTCATAGGTGTTACCTTAAAAAATAATAAAGTGCATGTAGCATGAGTCATCGAGTGGTGCCGTTGAGCTATACATCGAGAGGTTTCATTAAGTGGTGGAACTTTTTACACGTTAAGAGGTGTCATTGAGTGGTAGATCTTGCTTTGTGTCGAGAGGCACCGTTGAGTGGTGCTAGGTTGTTGAGTTCAGTTTTGATGATGATGAATGCGAAGCATCCATGAAAGAGCTGACGAAGGGCAAAATCTCTGATATCTGGCCACAATGCACGTTATGCATGCGTAATGCACGTTGATCATGATGAAAATGGCATTAAGGAACGCTGACGTGGAACCAACAGACGTTATCCTTGATGAAGATGCTCAACGCACGTTGCAGATCCTATAATGCACATTGACGATGATCAGATGAGGACAAATCCAATACGCTAATTGGGATTTGAATTTGAATATTCCTCGTACAAGATGACGTCAAAATTAAAAGAGTGGACTTTGAGAACGACGACACACATTGAGGAATCGACAAGGCAAGTTGATTTTCATCTGGGTAAAATTGCATATTCTGGAAAGTGGAGCAAGGCATGTTGATCATCCATCAAGGCAAGCTGAAGAATTTTTTCAAGGCTCGTTAATGCTCATCAAGGCAATTTTTTGAAAGTCACTTTTCAACCAAAAGCACTGCAACTTCAACAAAGCACGTTGATGGCTAACAACTCACGCTGATCATTGAGGACATTTATGAAGAACGAGCGTTGAAGACCAATAATGCATGTTAATGGCAGTGATATCAATTAAAATCAAAATTATCTCTCTCTCTCTCTCTCTCTCTCACAACAGCTACTTCGACACTTCCAACGGCTATATATCTAAGAGTGGCTATAAATAGAAGTCTCAGAGTAGAAAGTAGACAAGAGAGTCATTTGCTATACTTTGCTATTATTGTTTCTATCTTCTCTACTTTTCTAACCCATTTTAGCTATTTACTTGCTATCTTACTGTTGGGTTTGAGCGAGCTTTGAATCTGTTATATCATTGGGTTGATTTTGTATCAAGAAAGGTTGTTTACTTGGAGTAGATAGGTTTCCTTGTTGTTCCTTAAAAAATAAGAGCGGTTGGTAGTGATCCATAGAAAATTAGAGTGTAGTTTGCTAGTTGAGCCTGCAAAAACTAGTGGTTCAATTTTCTAGTTAAGCCCGCATAACCTAGAGGTTTGCTTGTTTTGTCCATAAAATAAGTGGTAACGGTTTTCTAGTTAAGTCCGCAAAAACTAGGAAAACGATTTTCTTGTTGAGCCGCAAAAACAAGGTGTAACAGTTTGTTTATTGATCCTACAAAAACAAGTGGTGTAAACGGTTTTCCTCTACCCAGAAGTGAGAAGTTAGTGGATTGAAATTCTCTAATGGATCTAGAGAAGTGGACGTAAGTCAAGAGGATTAAACAACTATAAATATTGGGCTTTGATTTCTCTCTCCCTTTTCTCTCTTTACTTTACATTTGATTTACATTATTGAGAGTGTGAAGTGGTGTTTTTAGAGCTTCTACATTTAACTTTGATATTGGTTTGAAAAGAACTTTGTTATTTGTTTTAGTTTGCAAAAGATTTTCAACAAAGTTTCAAACTTCCTAAATATCCAATTCACCCCCTCTTGGATTTTCATATTGTTTACATAGGTTACCGAGTAGGTAGCACTACTGAGAACATGAATAATATGAGAACTTAAAGAACATGGAATAGGCAGTTGCCGAGAACATGGAACAAGCGGTTACTGAGAACATGGAACAAGTGATTACCAAGATATGGAGAACATGAGACAGACAGTTACAAGACATGGGGTGGTAGTTGCATAGAATGTGGAGAAAATGGAGCCCAAGGCCTATAAAAGGGAAAGAAGACCGTGAGATAAGGGATTTGCACATCAACACACATTTTCGTTATCTTGTATTTTTTAACTTTCTTAAATTACTCTTTAGTGTAGTCTGTAATGTAGGTAGCAATAACTTAGTACTCAAACCCACCAATTTGAAGAGTTTTCTAACCTGAGCAATGTCAGCCATTCACATTATCTCTTAGAAGTGTTTTCTCACCTGATTCATGTTCAGCTCGTATGCCCCTATACCTCTCTTAGAAGCACTTTCTGACCTGAGTCATGGTTGGTTTCCATGCTCTCTCAGAAGCTTTTGAATTTTTTGTTGTACTTTTGTATATCTTATTATTAATAATATTCGCTTATTTACCAAGAAATCATCTTTGATTTAAAGCCCTAAGCTTCTAGGTAACATGAACCATTTGACACGCATGTCCGCTCCCTAGCGCGACTCACGCAGGTCGGTAAGCTTTGGGGACGAAAAGCCAGGTAACAAGTTTCGTAATCACAGTGGGAGGCTTATGGCAGGACGAGTAACTGAAATTTCATCTGATGTTCTCGTGGAAGTCTTTCTAAACCACGAGTAAGGACTCCATGTTAAATAATAAAAGGTGTGTTTACAAGTGCCCATGATTTTTATGTGCCATTGGAGCATGTCCGTTGGAGAAAATACCTTTGCGGTTTCCTCCAAGGGAAAAAAAGGGGGAAATCTATTACCCAAAAAAATAAATAAAGTGCATGTGGCATGAGTCGTCGAGTGGTGTTATCGAGCTATGGATCAAGAGGTGTCATCCAGTTGTGGAGAGTTCCACGTGTTGAGAGGTGTCGTCGAGTGGTGGAGTGTTCTATGTGTCAAGGGGCACCGTCGAGTGGTGCTAGGTCACCGAATAGGTAGTGCTACCGAGAACATGGGACAGGTGGTTCCAAGACATGAAGAACATGGAACAGAAGATTGTCGAGAACATGGAGAACATGGAACATGCAGTTATCGAGACAAGGAGAATATGGGATAGGCAGTTACAAGACGTAGGGTGGTAGTTCCATAAAATGTGGAGAAAATGGAGCCATTTTTTTGCAAGCCAAGAACTATAAAAGGGAAAGATGACCTTCAGAGAGGGGATCCACACATCAATACACATTTTTATTATCTTGTATCTTTACCTTTCTTAAACTATTTTTTAATGTAGTCTATAATTTATGAGTAGCAATAACTTAGTTTTCAAACCCACCAATGTGAAGTGTTTTATCACTTAAGCCATGCTCAACCATTCATATGCTTTCTTAGAAGTGTTTTCTGACCAGAGTCATGTTCGGCTCCAGTGCCCCATACGTCTCTCAGAAACACTTTATGCCTTAAGTCATGATGGTTCACATTTTCTCTCAGAAGCCTTTGAATTTTTCATTGTGCTTTCGTATATCTTATTATTAATAATATTCACTTATTTAGCAAGCGCTCATGTTAGATTTAAAGTCTTAGACTTCTAAGAACCACAAACCCTTTGACATGCATGTCCGCTCTCAAGTGCGGCCCATACGGGTCGATAAGTTTCGGAACCGGAATGACAGGTAACAAGAGGGATATATACAAACTTTATAATAGAAATCCGTAAGTATGCGTGAGCCCTTTTCTTATTTATCATTTTCGTCACTCCATTTAGGGATCTATGTAACCATCCTTCTTAATTGGAAAACTTCTTTATGTCTTTTTTCTTTTAATTCTAATACGTGGCATTTTTAGACGGTGTTCAATCTCAAAGTAACATGATCTGAACGTGGAAAGTGTATATCTCTATGTAAAATGGTTGGTCGTTGAGTAACTCACAAAGTTTTGACCAAAATCATTAATATGATTAATTATTTGAAGATATTCGAAGCTCCTATGTTTGTTTAATTTAATTAATTAATCATTTTAGTTGAAGCTCACCATGATCCAGCTGTTTTCAAGTTATCTTAGCAGACAAAATTTTCAGCTTAAACAAGTGTCATGGATTTCAATGGCACATCAAGAGTGGCTTGTGATGTGGACATTTACAAATGTGCGTAAATACGTTGTTATTTTATTTACAAGTCTTAACAATTATATTCTTTGTATTCGAAACAGTGAAATGACACACTGTTACTTATAGGTACCGTCGGTGCGAATTAAAATGTACGAAGAAAAAAAATTATACAAGAGAATAGCTAGTAAAATGGATAAATATCTATCAATTGTAACTTCCTCATTTTTTGCTATTCTTCAATTTCTAATTCTTACGCCTCACTAGTAGTGTACGTTCAGTTCCAGAGCGAAAAATTGAAAGAGATAGAGTTTGTTTTACAATGGATAAAAATGAAAATTTTTTTAACAAAAAATATGTCAATATTATAGTACGATAAAATTATACTAAAGATAATTAAAAATATAAAAATGAGTACAACTCAAGCAACACATGTGTTTGTAGTGTGAGATAACTGATTCATATGACTATCCATATTTTGAAAACGATTCAAAATAGATTTATTGTCAATAGTTGCAAATATCTCATTCTCGACGAGTACTACAAAGTGGCTAAGTTTACGAATGATACTAAAGACTCAATTGAACTTGTAGGGCTTTTTAAAAGATATTTTTCCATTCTATTTTTATAACCTACCAAATTGAACATAAATAAATATTTAAGTTCCAATCAAAATACAAAAAAAAAATCAACAAATTGACTAATAAGCATATAACAAATCTATGAAATTTAGAGTAATTTAACAATCAACAGTCACAATTTACAAACTCTAAATGACTAAGTCTGAGCAATTTCCAATTAATTCAAATATTAAAACTAACAATTAAGTAATTAACAATCTTAATTAATTGAAATAGGGTTGGGGCCGAACAAGGGCGGAGGTGGGGTATGCGATGGGGAACTGATAAAGGTCCGCAGGACTTCCAGTAGAGTCGGTTTACTCTACTCAACCAAACCTCCCTCTGTCACTGTCTACGTTGTTCTTTTATGTTCAAAAATATTTCATGTATAAACTAATAAGATATACAAGATAATTCATGTATAAAAAATCTGACGCTAAGTCGGTTTGAATCATTATAATTTCAAACTTTTAACAGTATGAAATCATGTACATTATAATTAGTTGCATTAAAGTATTTTAGCTAAACTGAGGAGTTACGAATATTGTTTGAATTTTGGAGTGGTTGATTTTGAATTCACCGACCAATTATTGATGTGAATATTAAAACTAGATATTACTATTAAAGTATATTGTATTTTTAAGAAGATGTGTCAATTTTATATCGTTTTTTACATAACATGCTTTTGTATTTTATTTCTATAATTTACCGTAAACAAACACACTTACAATTTTTAAATATTTAGTCGATCTCATAAAATGTACAAATCATATAGTAGTGTAGTGCTCAAAATAAGGTTGATCTTTCCATGAATCGTGACCAACATCACACCCCATCAATCTACCAAATTGTCTTTTCAAGGATAAAATTGTACTTGCTTACAGTTCAGAGCAGACAATACTTACTTAAATTTAGCTTAATTATCATTAGAAAATATAGTCCACAACAAATATTGGTAATGTGAGCATGAACCAAACACAAGATGAGCCTACTACAGCATGTGCTCAAGCTCCTCAGCGTCGAGTCAAGGCCACTCTTGTGCCATACTTTCAAGACCGAGTAGGCCAAAGATCACTTATTAGTAATTTTTTCCCTCGACCCATCAATAGGGATGGAAGGAAGGGGTTCAAGCCCCTCCTGTTCTGGTTTGTTCATACAAAATATAATTAGTATAATATATATATATATATATATATATATATATTTCTTTAAATTCTATCAATTATTGATATAATTTTGATTATATTAAATTTAGTTTCTGTAAAATAATATCAAATGATTTGAGATGAATCTATGAATAGATGGTTCAATAAATTATTTTTTGATGTCTTTATAGCCTTTTTTATTTTTTATTTAAGATAATAATAATAATGTTATGAACCACATAAATTGTAACTAAATTTTAATCACTATTCATATAGTATTGAAACATTAAAATATTTATAATTATTTTATTTCAATTTTTTTACACTAAATAGTCCGTCATTAACATTTCATTAGATTTATCAACAAAATACTAATATGATACGTTAAGTTATTAAAAAATGTCATTTTATTGGAGCGTCATTCACTGTTATATGAGTCTGACGATGATTTAAGTAACATAATCCATAAAATTTTTGAAATTATACTTGACTGATGAACACAGTAAATATATAATACGAAAATACGAATGTTAATGTATCAGTTCACCCCATTGATTACGTCGAGTCTCCCTACATATTTGTCGTCCATTTTACAATATACATTTGATACGATGAATGCTTGCGGAAGAAAGCCGCATAAGGGGAATATTATAGCTCAAGAGCACTGACATAATTATTAACAAAGCAGAATGGGATCAAATAATTAATCTCTTCCATTAACGTTGAAACCGCGTTGTACACAGTAAGCTTTATATTATGTCCTCTGCAATCCAAATCTGTTTTCAGCATTACTTTGTTTTGAATAGTGTTGGTTTTAAAAGTTATGGTGCACTTGCCAGTCACTAATTGGTTTTTCCCTGGATTTCTAATTATAATTTTTATACAGATTCAAACTGGAAACTAAGGAGTTTAAGAACATGCCCATAACCACATCCTTTTCACCTAAGCAACTACTTGGAAGCTCACTTAGTTCTCTACCCAAGTGTCCACGTTTGCATCACAATTAGATATTTCTCAGATCGTACCTATACATATATACATGAGTGGATAACACTAAACCTTACCAGCATTGTGCAAGTTAAACAATCTTAATACCGTTTTAGAATTGCACTTGCATGGAAGAGACAAACACAGCCCAGGGCGGGACGCCTTCTTGCTATAGAGGTGTAAGGAAGAGAAAGTGGGGGAAATGGGTTTCGGAGATACGCGAACCGGGCAAAAAGTCCCGGATTTGGTTGGGGAGTTTCGAGACGCCGGAAATGGCAGCGGCCGCGTACGATGTGGCGGCTTTGCATTTTAGAGGGCGCGAAGCCAGGCTTAATTTCCCGGAATTAGTGAGCCAACTGCCGAAACCAGCCAGCTCAGATGCTGACGACATTCGAGCGGCAGCCCAGGAGGCGGCCATGAGTATTGGAACTGGCCCTGCAGCGGAGGCCCAAGCGGGCAGCTCAACTGGGGCGAACCTCGACCCAGTGACGGTGAGGCTCTCTCCAAGCCAAATACAAGCCATTAACGAGTCCACATTGGATTCACCGAACATGTGGATGCAAATGGCAGCTGAGAATGATTCGATGATGTTTTCTGTTGACCCTCAAGAGAATGAGTGGGACAACTGCCAAGATGATTCTCTTTGGTAATGTTTTATTATTACCTATGTAGTGTGCTATACATATATACATTATTAATTCTTCAAACAAAAAAACGCAACAATTATAATATTATTGGTGTGTGACGTCCATTGCATTTGACCCCATTTTATTCTATGAATAAGACTCTAATTACTTGAAGAAGCTACCAAAAGTTTCAACTTCAGGTGTTGCCAAAACAATGTTGCAGTTGGAGATTTTTTTTCTTGTCACAAATCTGGTGAATTATGCTTGCCAGATTGATTTTGTAAATTCTACGCTTTTACTTGATGTTTGGATTTTATTTAATGGAATGAGAAGATGTTACAGGTGTTAGGAAAAAATGTATGGGGAATTTCTTTGTGGACTTTGAGACGTGAATAAATACTATCTTTTAGGTATTTATTTGTCTTCACTATGAATGTAATTAATGATTCGCAGGTGTACTTTCAAGATACAGTAAAGCCACAAATTTATTGATTGCAGACAAATAAACTTCTATTGAGAATTTCATATATAGAGAATGAAAATACACAAGAAAAAAGACAGGGAAAACAATTATAATGAACAAACACGTTTTGAAGTGTAACTAAAAATAATTGCAGAAAATTGTTCAGAATTTATGAACCGAAAATAATCGGTGAATTGGACATGAACAAAAAACTAATTTCGATTTTTGACTTAACTCATTCTCTTTCCAAAAAAGAAAATTAAATATATACGTTTTAGACCCAATTAATTTCTCTTTTCCTACCCAATTTAAATTGTTAAGAATACACTAATATTTAAATAAATATTAAATTTTTCTTTTCTCTAATATTAGACAAACCCAACAGCACAAAAATTACAATTACACGAGGAAGAAAAGGAAAAATTTTATTCTGGCTCTATAGTTGGAGGAATAGCATTCAAAAGGCAGAGCAGACGCCGACTCTCTACCAACTTGAGGATTTTGTGCGGGTCCCACTTCACATTATTTTTCTCAAGTTCACATTAGAACTCCAATATCACTCAAAATAAAATGAAAGAGAAGGCCTAATGCGTAAGTTGGATTTGTAGACGTGTGTCCTCAGCTTAGAAGTGCAGATTTCCTGCACTCGACTTTCTCTTCTCCATTCTTAACTCCATCTAAATCATTTCTTTTTTTTTTTCTTTTTATCATGTTTAACCATCTGCAAACTTAAAAGAGACCTCTTACACCATCAATTGTATCGATTCTCCATCACTCAAGTTAGATTTGAAGATATCGGTTGTTACGTATTGCCCCCTTTAATAAATTTTACCCTCAAATTTTCAAAAGAACCAAAAAACCAAATTTATAGCTCTATTGACGGTAGTTTCTATATCTAACACTAACTAATTAGCACTTGTCTCGACATATATCACCTAGCAATCATTGTTCGTATCACTTATATTACCTTCTACCACTTACTATCAATACATATAACACATGAATACATCCATAACACATAAAGAAGTCAGACTCAAAATATTCTATACCTCTAGAAACAAAGAAATTCGGATAATGCAGCATCATCTCATCCTTGGTCGAGCCAAACCGAACCGAAATGTCCGAACCAGCCTGCACGAACCAAGTTCAAATTCGTTTACATTCCATTTATTACTATTAGCCATGATAAGATTTAGTCAGATTAGGAGTTATTGGTTATAATATTCAAAACCAGAGAAAACATTTTAATAGTTATAATATCCAAAATATCACATATGAAAGTATAGTGCAGAGCCACAAAGAGACAAGTGGGTGCCCAAGCACCCCTTGATTGGTCTCTGCACTATACCATTTTAATACTTTAATCCCTTTTTTTTGTTAATTAAGCTCTTAATTTTAAATTTTTTGAAATTCTCACTTACCTCGCATTTTCATTTTTCAACTTTAGTCTCCTTTAGCATTCGTTTTAACTCTTTTATGGATTTGTTTATAAAGAATTTACTACAAATTTGTGAAAATTAGATACATAATTGAATATTTAAAAGTAAAAATATTATAATATAAATTGGCATATATATTTTTTAGTCTAATTGTTATTTAATTGTATTTAGTTGATTGATTATAATATTTTGATGACATTGTTAGTAACTCGGCAACATGAAAACCAATTGAAAACTTTCTGTATCTTGATTTCATGTATATCGATGAACATATATATATATATATATATATATATATCAAGTGGCGGAATAAGGATCCAATCCCTGATCAACCGGAATCATGGCTCCGTCACTGATAGTAACCATGTAACAATAAAACAAATCGAAATCCAAAACATAAAAACATAAACGTCCCATAGTTTTCCAATCATAAAATCATTGCTATAACAAGTCTAAAACATAAGACGGTGCAATGAATAGTTGCACTCGCTTCAGTAGAAGAGGTAAGGTGCTAGAAGGTGATTGATAGCAAATTCAAGGATACTTCTCAACACCTAGGAAAATCGTAAAAAGAAAAGTGAGTAAAACTTAGTAGATTAGATACATGAGAGTGCTTGAAGACCATCTTGTATGTCAAAATAGTTATATATGTGAAAATAGATACTATTAGTATACTTATAAACTCTTTTTGATTTCACTTATCACTTCACTTCACCAAAGTTGGTTTGGAATTTATTCCACATCTAAGAGTTGAGAGACTCATGGGCTACCCCTTCAACAGCTAGATATAGCTTCAGCTACACGCTGCACGTACAAGGATCCAAATCGTACGAAAGTCAAACCACATCGAAGATATCAATGGTTATCCCATTACCATGATTGCTAATCCCAAACCCAAACAATTCTTACTCAATAATATATCTCATTACATATTATGATGGGACGAATCCCTTATCTTAGGTTTCACATGTGGGCCATCTTACTCTTTTGGTTTATTACATATTGATGATACCTAAATATTATCACCATCGGTTATACTCTAATAGTAACAGCATGAGTTATGGCCATCATCAATGTGAAGCATTACAAGAAGGTAATATCTATTTATTAATACAGACTCTATAAAAAGGCATTGCCACCAACATCTAAGGGGATGTTCTACCATCTATATTTATCTATATTCTGCAAAATTGTCTACTAAATTGAGTGCCAAAGATTCTCCCTGGAACAATCCGACCTCATTATATTTTTTGATATCAGGTTACGAGACGATGTTCACGATTTCCGAGTATTCAAGTTCTCTTATTATTGTTGTTAATTTTTACGAGGCAACAACAATTGGTGTTGTCTACGGAAAATCTAAACGAAAAGCCTTGTTTGTCGACGTTTAGGAAGAAGTACATCAACATCATCTATAACACTCATCATTGTGTAAACACATTCGAATCACACCATATATCTTGAGGAGGATGCAAGGAGAGTTGGTGCTGGAGAGGAAGCATTGGGAACTGTTGTCCCTACTATTCCACTCGCTGACAATGAAGCTCTCAGGAAGTAGAACGAGGAGAACCAAAGGCTTTAGGCGAGATGGAGACTCTGCTCCAGCAGCTTTTTCCTCAAACGCAACTCCTGACCACATTGCATGATTACGCTTAAAGTGCTCAAATTGGAGAAGTCCTGGAAAGGAGTGATGCTCCACAACAAAGTTATCACCAACATACATAAGTGCCTGGGCAGCTGAATCCACCGCCTCGCCAAGAGCACCTCGATGTTCCTGTTCCTAATGCTCAAGTCGAGGCTAGGAGGGAAAACTACTAGGAGGTGGTGGAAAGTACGTGCAGAGGAGAGCCAATGGTTCCTCCGACAAAGGATGAAGTAGAGCCCGAGTCTTCGATGAATGTCCGAGAAGTAGCAGACATGAAAAGGATGATCGAGGAAGTCCTCGAGAAAAAGAAGTTGGTCCTCGCAGAGGAAGACCAACAGAAAGCTAAAGCTCTGTTCACTAAGGAAGTTATGGGGAAGCCGCTTCCTTCAAAGTTTAACATGCCTTTGTGGATGGAAGGATGCCATCATGTGTCGTGCGTTCCCGATCACACTAAAAGACCATTCTCGGTCATGGTTCAACGAATTGAAGGAGGCGTCCCTTTCTTGTTTTAACTAGTTAAGGAAGGAGTTTATCAATGCCTTCATCATCAACAACAAGTAAAAGAAGGATGCTACACACATGTTAAGCGTGAGACAGAGCGAGAATGAGACTCTATGACAATACATTGATAGATTTAGGAACGCCACCCTTGAAGTCCATGATCTACAACCTGGAGTGGAGTTGGATGCAATGTTGTAAGGAACACGATCGGTGCAACTACAAGAGTCGTTGTCTCTTGAATAGCCAAAAACCTTAGCAAACCTCTTCGTGCGGGCAAATAAGTACATCTTGCAAGCTGAGGTCATGAGAATCATAGGGACTAAGGAGAATAAAGAGAAGAAAAGAAAGGAAAGAGAGGCTCAGGAGGAGCCGAATGGGAAGATGGAGAATACGAGTGACTTGAGAACACATTTCAGTCCCCGTTTTGAGAATTCGTAACTAAAATATGACATTCTATTTTATTTTGTATCTCACGCAAACAATCAACTCAATCCCTACAAATAGTAAGTCGTTAAAATGCCTTCCATAATCAATGCTTATCAAAGTATTGTTCATCGTTGTGTAGGTTCTGCTTCCGTAGGGTGCACTCGATTACCTTGTTTAGGCGATGGTGGATAATGGTGGTATCCACATTTTGGTTATGGTTTGACTTAACATGGCTATCAAAATGGTTTTGGACCTAGGGCATAAAAGAAATTTAATGCCGCGGCATGAGATGTCAAAATTCCTAGAAATACAAGAGTTAGATATGATATAATTAAAAAATAGTTTTCTACCTAAATAGATAAGGTTAACGACTAGCTTAGCTGACTTAACTTTGAGTGAAATATAGATCTTGTACCCATTATGTTTAAAACTCAAATTAACTTTAGGGATTTTAATTTTAGTGGGAGTATTTAAAAGACCTCTTATTAATCTTTACATATTTTGTATGTAGATATAATGGCAACAAACAACAATACATCAACCTTTACTTTGCGATCAATCCATGAGAAGGATAAATTGAATGGGACTAACTTCCTTGATTGGTCTCAAAA
>CAODLS013303056.1:0-10234 GCA_948243855.1 Flueggea neowawraea | reverse complement strand
AGATCACAATAAATATTAAAAATTTAATACTTATTTTTCGGAAACAAAGTGATTTCAAAACTGGTTTCCACAATCAAAGTTATCACATACAACATATTTTTAGGATTCTTTGTCCTTTATTAATTCCAATTTCATGCCAAGTTCAACACAACAAAAACGTATACAGATTTTAGAGGACACAGCCTACGTGTCTAAAGTGCTACTACACTCACCTGGACTCCGAGCAATAATCCAAAGCACAGTCCACTGGTGAATAAATGGTCTCATCAGAAACCACGTAGAGCTGAAACAAACAATACATTCACAAATTAGACATGGTACCGTGATTGCACTGAAATACGTGCAAATGTATATGCAACCCAAACACTCTAAAAATCCTGAAAATTAATTCGGCTCAAAGTCTAACATAAATGTCTAATTATTACACCCTAGTGTAAAATTATAGATCAGTTCTCAAACTTTTAAAAATTACTATTTAATTCCCAAAACATCAGAAAATTAAATCTTAGTCTCCAAATTTTTCAGAATTTCTAAATTAATTCTCTAAGTAATTTAAAATTAATATTTAATCCCCCAATTTTCTAAAATTACCATTTAACCCCAAGTTCTTCAAAATTACAATTCTACCACTATGCACAATTCAAATTCAGTCCCTAAATGCCTAATATCAGTTTCAGTCATCAAAATATTCAGAATATGACAAACTTCACTTTTAGTCTTTTCGTTACAAAACAATACCAAATAATCCCTAATCCAGAGCCAAGCATAACCCAATGTTTTCAACCATACCATTCAACTCAAAATCACCTTAGGAGTCCGAATCTACCATCGGTTCCTCCAAAAAATGAGCCAAATGATCCAAACCGATTTCGGACCGAATTGCCCTTTCATCAAAAATCCTCCAATCATCCATTTCTAACCTATATTCATGTTCCTCTAACTCTCCCCATCAAAAACCCACAAAAATTCATTAGAAAAACATCCAAAAACCTCTCCAAAAATCAAAAATTCATTCGGTTTCTCTCCAAAAAAAAAGGCACAAAAATCACCAAAGAAAAGAGGAGAGAGATATTACCTCCGGTGGCTTGTTCGCCCGACGAGGAAGAGAGAAAAAGACGAGAGAGAGAGAGAGAGAGAGAGAGAAAGAGAGTCAGATGGCGAGAGAGAGAGAGAGAGCTTCGATTGAAGAAAGAAAGAAGAACGCAAAAGAAGAAGAAAGAAAAAGAAAATTTGGGCTGCTCTTAACGCCAAAACGGCATCGTTTTTGTTCTCTCAAAACGACGCCGTTTTGTTAAGTGAGAATTCGGTTCCTGTGGACGCGAACGACCGGTCGTCTGGCGACTCGAACGACACGTCGTTTTCATCTCTAGCGAACGACCGAGCGTCTATCGATGCGAACGACTTGTCGTTTCCTCCTTCAGAACGAATGACGCGCCGTTTCTCTTTGTACCGAACGACAGTGCACCCAAGCGCCGAACGACACGCCGTTTGATCCACATGCTGAACAACCTATAGTTCAGTTCCTATTTTCTTTTCTTCCAATTTTCTTTCTTTTTTTCAATTCCAACCAATTTTCACTCAATTTCATTTCCCAATACACTTCAAAAATCCTATTAATACCAAAGAAAAATTTAACACTCCAAAATATCATTAATTAATTTAATGATATTTTAAATTAAAATTAATCCTTCAAAAATAATTAATTCAAAAAAAATTCAATGGAAAATTTATCCAAAAATAGTAAAAAAATTAAGTTATTATAGTTACATTGAGATTTTTTCTGTCATTTTATAATATGACACTTTTTTCATTCATATGTCATTTATTCTTATAAATAGGTCACTTTTTTTATAAAAAGTGATGAAATATAAGAATGACATAAAGTGTTAATTACATAACAAAATAAAAAAAAAGTTACATATTGAGATTTTTTCTGTCATTTTATAAATATATCATTTTTTATACATATATATCATTTATTCTCATAAATATGTCACTTTTTGTATAAAAAGTGACAAAATATAAAAATGACATAAAATAATATTAAAGTTACGAAACTTTCACTAAAATTACATATATATATTTTTTCTGTCACTTTATCAATATGTCACAAATTTGTAAATTTGATTAAAGTCGCACTTGTCCATCAAAGTCTGCAAAATAACAAAACTTAATGCTAAAATTCATTCACTGTAGACTATACTATATTTTTATCATATTAATTCATCAATTGCAAGCACAATTACATGATAATACTTTTGAAATTAATAAAGTGTTCATGTTAAACTCGCTCAATGATTTTTCATTTAATTTTTTTGCATGAGATTGCATTGCATACCTCCTTTCAATCCATATTTGTTTTTACATATAATAAATACAATACAAAGTATATTCACTAAGTAATAACATGCCTAAAAAATATTAGTCCACCCTTTGCCCTTTCTTTTCTCTTCAAATATTTGCTTCAATCAATAATTTCTTTAAAAAATGTCATACATCATGTTGAATTTTCTCATACTTCTCCAATTTTCTCATGTACTAGAAATTTTTTCCAATTTTCTCATATACTATAAGACTTCCAAGTAGTTATACGATTTGACTTTCTATTTTATTTTTGATCATGAATATTTCCACCCACTCAATTAATACAAATAGTTAATTTAGGCAAACAAAATTAAATTCTCCTTTGCTTATGAATGATGAAGTCAGTTATTGCCCTTCTAGATACGAAATGAAAACAAACTGTCTATTTAATTTGTCATTTTTTACAACTAAATTTAGATACACAAAATTTATGATTTTTTAATCAAAAGCATAATTTATGTATAAATAAATATAATTGACAAATTTTTTATCAAATGCATAATTTATGTCTAAATAAATATAATATAACAAATGAATTATGTGATTTTTCTACTATTTTTTTATATATTAAAATTATTTTTTAAAAATAATCTAATGTAGTCTTACACCAAAAAAAATTGGTGTAGTCAATCTCACTTTTATATTTTCAAATCCAATGGGTATCATTATTTAACAAAATCAAATCAATGGTCCAAATTCATTCTACTTTAGTTATGATAACATGTAACCAATCTCACTTTTACACTTTACTGATCTAATGGCTCAAAACTTTTATTCAAATCAATAATTTAAATTAATTTTTGACAAAATTGAGTCAGGTGAACCATAGCAGCAGCCAACAAAAACTCGTGCTCGGAAAGGGTCTCCACCACAATATCAAAACATGTTGTGTGGTGGAACATTTTCACACTCAAACATCTATTTTCTTAGTCATCAAAAGCTTACCAATTTTCTTTCTTAAATTGAATGTTTTCTAAAAATGTTTAATTTGAAAATCAAATTTAATTACGATTAATATCAATAAGAAATAACTCTTGAGTTCTTTTTCTTTTTTTTTGAAATGATGACTCCTGAGTTCTTTAAGAGGCCTATAAAATTCCATTCAGACAGAAACCTTTGCAAAAGGAGTGAGTCCACACACTTTCCAAGGCCATTCATTATTGTCATTTCACGTCTCACTCCCAAAGAGACCAAACCCCTCAACTCTCCACTGCCGAAACTGACCACTGACCAAACACAGAAAGCAAAATCGAAATTCCCGACGGAAGCCATGGGCAAAAAGGTCAAATGGAGCTGGACCTCCGCCGTCGTCGGAGCAGCCACGGCCACCGCCATTACAGCTCTTCTCAGCTCCAAGCCCAAAGACCCCAACTTCCACCTCATCTCAATCAACCTCACCTCCTTCAAGCTCAAACTTCCCGTCGTCGACGCCGAGGTTATCCTCACCGTCCACGTCACCAATCCCAATCACCTCCATCCACTACTCCGCCACGACCATGTCCATTTTTTACGAGGGTTCTCTCCTTGGCTCGGCTCAGGTTCAAGCCGGGTCCCAGCCGCCCAGGTCTTGCCAGCTGCTTCGACTCCCGGCTCGGCTCGACGGCTTGGAGCTGGCCCACCACGCCAAGAAGTTCTTCGGTTACGTGGCGAAGCGGGAGATGGTGCTGGATACGAGTGTTGACATTGGGGGTAAGGCAAAGGTGTTGTGGTGGGATCATAGGTTTAAGGTACACGTGGATAGCCATGTGACCGTTGATCCGGTTTTCTTGATGTGATTGATCAGGAAAATAAGTCCCAGTTGGAGGTTTTCCTTGCTTGAGGATGTTGTACCCTGAATGTTGCTGTTGACTGTTGTACTTTTGTTTTTCCCACGAAAAATTAATTCGGGTTGTAATTGTAATTTACTGGAAAAATTAGTGCATTTGGTTTGATTTCATGTTGTTCTCTCTGGACGACAGGGCGTCCCAGCCAATGACATGACGTGTTCTTTTAGAGTTAGTTGTACCATGTGAATTAAAGTAGGTGATTAGTTTAAATATTTAAGCCTAGGAGAATGAAGGGTTGATTTTTGCATTAGGTGATAATCATATTATTTCCGATTTCTTATCACTTTTATATTAGTAGCTTATAAGCATATTAGTTAGAGACGCCAACGAACTATTGACTCAGTGTTAATTGTACTAACAAGTAAACATATTTTATTTATTAAAAGATGTGATAAAAAATTGTTAATACTTTAATTTCTAAATAATTATGACAGAGGAAATGCAATTGCTTAAAGCAGTTAATATTCTTATTTTATTCTAATACACTTATAATTTATTATATTAAAATTATCTCTAATAATAAAAGGTTTAAAATTTGATTATCAGTGAGAATAAATAAATCGAACGGTAAAAAGCTTGAAAGTTGAAACCCAAGGGAAGGGATAAGCCATGGAGTGAAGACTTATTAGAGTCTTGTTGGACCAAAAAGGCTCAACACTCATGGGCCACCTAAAATAGAGCAAATTTCTGCAAATCAAGCAGAGTTGGTGCAGAGAAATCACCAAAACTGAATATATACACATGGTAAAGAAGAGTCTGGACTAATCACTGCATGCACACAGTACTCATGAACTGATTGAGTTTAGATGGATGGCCTTGGTTGTTTTGTCCATGACCTTACATGAAATTGGTACAAACAGGTAGTCATGGCAGCAGTAGAGTCTGAGAGGACTAAGCCATGAGAAATGCTTGCTTATGTGGTGCTGTTGGAACCCCACAACTAGACACCTCAATAATAGCAATCCTACCACATGGCAGGTAAAAGCAGGTGGAGATGTTAATCACTTACTTTGTTACAGTGTAACTTTAACGCCTTTTATTGGAGTCAAAGTAAAGATATGTTGTTATTTCGGATGTTACTATAATGAAAGTTTTTTTTAAAAAAATTAATAAATTTTTTTAGTAAATTAAGTAATTTTAATAATAATTAAATAATAATTATAGTTACTTAATTTATCAAAAATTTAAGTAATCGATTAAAATTAAGTAATCGGTGGCTAAATTAAATAACGACATCCAAAATTAAGTAACTTTTAAAGCTACAATTCAATAATCACCCCCTCAAATTAAGTAACTGTGACGGAAATTAAGTAATTCGAGTTTTCAATAAGGACTCTTTTAAGAGTCTCATTGTATTACTACCCTCTCATTTTCCTTCATATATAGACTCATCACTATATAACTTATATTCTTAATCAACGAGTTTATAATTTATTAAAATTAGAGTTAACTCTAATATTAACGATCATAGGTTTGTTTTTAGGTAAAAATAAATAAAATTATATGTTAAAAAATTATATTTGTGTAAATAATTAATATTTCGATTTGGCACTAGAGACGATTTCAGTACATTGTATGTCTCTATTGTTTTCTTTACCTAAGGCATAAGCTCACAACCTTATGATTGCTTTCATAATCATGACTTAGTCATTGCTTTATTTGATGTCGATTAATCGACTGCCAAGCACATGAAATTGAATAGTCTAATAATAATGAAATTATAATATTAACAAGTTAGAGACAAATTAACAGGAAAAAAAATGCCCATAGTCAATGCATTTAACTCTTGCTATATTAAACTTCGACGAAATCAGATTATGGTAATTGTGGTTGCAAATCCGATTCTAGGGAATATAAATATTGTTAATTGTTTTGAGGTTCCATGTTACACGATCCAAAAAATGTGCTAGTGGAAATCTAATAAACACATCTTCTTGGATATTAGTTATTAAAACATTTATATTCAAAGAAATTTTAATTGCTTTTTGGATCCAACAAGTTAATTGAGCATACTTCATAAACATATTTCAATATGCTGCTGTGTCTTGGTGGGACAATCAACCACTGTCAAGTGTCAACTATGCAAACCATGATGACCCCAAATGAAATGGCGTGTGTGAAATCTATAAACTTAATTTTGAATCAAATGAGACTAAACACGCAAAATTAGCCACAAAATCCTTGACTAAAACAAATCTTGAATGATAACTAATGCAAAGGGGCGGACCTAAGGGGGTCCTACATGGTCATGTGATCTCGTTCGAGTCTGTGGTTTTTTAATATATAATACATATATTTGGTTTATTTATAGTTTATTCATTGTTTATTTAGATATATTATATATATTTACAATATTATATGAGAAATTGACATATTATATATAACATATGGTTTCTATCCACTATTAAATACCATTTTATTTTCTGTCAGACCCGGCTTGAATTTTGTTCTGCGTCCGCCACTGCTAATGCATGATACACACATTTTATACGTGTATTTATTTAGTTAATTAAATGAATTTTGGACTTAAAAGACATGTATCAATCCTAATTTTGGAAGCCAATTCTTCGGCTAGGTAAAATCTGTAGCTCTAGCGCCTTAATTGCCTTGTGTTGTTTTTCTCAGATTTGTTGTTTTTATGTTGATACCCTGCAATCTTGTTAGTTTAATTTATTCCATTTTACGTAAATTCAACCTTTTTTTATTATTAACGTGCATCATAGTTAATCTCGCGTTGCCTTAGATTCCACACTTGAAATACACTGGGTTTATTACTAGATTGATTCTGTACACTTGCAGAAAAATACCGATCAATGAAGTTATGATTTAGTGATATTGCAGCATTTCAGAATTTGAAAAATAAGACTTCAAATCTTTTAATGCATCATGGATTTGTAGCACACACTCCTCTTTTATTTGGATAAGAAGAATTTTACTGCCTACAATATTTTAGCTAGCTTAAATTCAATTTGTCTGAATATCAAAAAGGTGTTTGAATATATGAATGATTCAATAAAAATAATTTAATTACTTTACTCTAGTCTTTTTTTTTTTTGAAATCATACTCTAGTCATATTAAAGCCCGATAGAGGGAAACAAATTTCGATATAAAATCCAAACTAGAAAATTATTAATCTGAACAAACAAAACACATATACAACATTAATATCTACGAAATTTTGTAAAAAGAAAAAAACAGAGAGAGGAATCTCTATTGCTTTGACATAAAACAAAAAAGAAAGATCACATTTTGTAAAGATTAGAAAGTAATTACCACAGCTAATCCATGCTAATTAACACTTGAATGGTGCAACCTTAATTCTTGTTCTTCTGTTCAGTAGTATAGTAATTAGGAAGACGTATCAACAAGACAAACTTGGTCAAACTGATAGTTAATTCCTGCACCAACAGCAAAACCACTGCTATGATCATCAAACGAGATATAAGCAGGACAATTAACATTAATAAAATACCTTCCAGACATCCACGACCCAACTTTCCACTTCAACTTCCCTTGAATCTTTATATTCAACAGTAAAATTCCTGCATTCATGTCCTGTTCCAAAGCAGAGGCCAAATAAGGTGACATTGGAACCGAATTTCCGTACAAAAATGGTGACCAAACGGTGTCGTCTCAGTGACCCAGATAAGTACTTGGAAGCTCTGTTATTTGCTGGTTACGATAGGTAGCATAGGCGTCAAGTTTCAAGTAGTAAATACCCACTTTGTCCATGGGGTTTCTGGTGGCAATGGTGACTTGGAAATTTCTTGCAAGGGTGTATGGTGCAGTGAGGTTTAAGGCAAAGATGGTGGTGTCTTGGAGGACAAAACGGGGATTTGATGGTCTTAGGAGTGCCCATACAACGAGGACTATGAAGCCAATGATGACTATGAGGAGGAGGATGATTGCTTCAATGAACTTGATGAGTTTCTTCCTCTCTTCATCTTCATGGCTGCAGCTTTTCTCACCCATGGTTGATGTTTTGCTGTCACAAAATTAAAATGTTTTTGGTGAATAAAAGAAGAGTTAGAGACGAATGTGTGAGTAGAGATTGGTGGTAGTGTGTGTCTTTGGTATTTATAGAAGAAATGTATGAGTTTTGAGAGGATTTTTTTATTTTTGTCTTAATTTACAACATTTTACTGTTATATCCGCTTAACTAATTCTCTTTCATTCTCAAATATTTTATACTTTAGAAGCTCAAACTTTCAACCTTATGCAAGTTCTTCTTCCGTAAAAGTGTTCGTTTCAATTTAAACTAATCTAGCTGTTGTTGTAACTTGTATGTATGTTTTGCAATTTTATCTTTACATGGATATATTAAATCCCTATATGTAAAAAAAAAATTAAGGCCTTTTATAAGTTGTGAATCAATTTAAATTTAAATTATGAGTCATTTATTTTCTATTATTGCTCTCATATATATGTTGAATCAGAACAACAGCACTGTGGAAATTCACTTAAATCATACATCTACATAGAGACAAATATAAATGGGGGAGGGGGGAGGAAGGAAGAAGAAAACACAAATGAGATGAGTCATGACCAAATCATATTGGACGTGGAAAACAATTTCTACTATGAATTTTGAGACGACATTTTTTCCATTATTGAGACAGAACAATGTGTCAAGTACTGGCCCAAATGAATTTTCCTTTCTCGTCCTCAAGGTCTTATTATTACAAATTATATAGAGAAACTTTTCTAGTTATGGTCAGTATATTTACTAGTCAAAATGTAAATTGGTGAATCTTATACTCTTTAATATCGAAAATAATTCCAGCACTATTAAAACATACAAGCATGTTAGGAAAATATTATGTATTTTAATTGTGATGTGTCATAATAAATATAATTATTTTAAGGGAAAAAAATAAATATTATAAAATATTAAATGACTTTACTGCTATTTTTATTATTTTTTAACGTTTTAGATGCATCGCAATTGTGATGCCAAGTATTGCTTTGTTAGTTATTATATTTTATTAAGTACATATTAGTTGACTTATTGATTGTATATATATATGTGATTCAATTAATTAGTACTTATCCTATATTATTTTTTGAACTGGAAGTACTTATCCTAAATTAAATATAGATACTCAGAGTTTTTCAGAATTAAAAAGTTTATGTGAGCATATATGTATATATACAGACAACATGGCTGAAAAAATAATTAATTAATTAACACACAAAAAATAATCAAGTCAATTACAGTAGTAAATTTCCCTCTTGTCAATTTAAAAGAACGCAGTAGTGAAAAAGAGTATCAAACGAACTATAAATACATGTTAAATAAGTAGTGTGACGGAAATTAGTCGTGGTTGATGTAATTCAGTGATGAAATCATGAACTTGATTTGCATATGCGTAGGAAATTAAATAACTGGTGAAGCGAGTTGATGAAATCATCAATACTATCACGTAGATGAAATACAATTTAAATGAAATGTACGAGCATTTGAATCTCATCAAGTTATTTCTTGAAATTGAGTCTAACTACTCCACCTAAAAATTGAAATTACTGCATAAGATAATAATAAAGAGACTTATAAAAAAATTAATGATAAAGTGATAGCAAATCATGATGATAATAATAATAATAATAATAATAACAATAAAGCTAACTTTAAAGTAAACTGATGATCGCATAATTAAGATAACTAACCAGAAAAATAGGTAGAAAACACTCTTGTAGACGTTCTGAAGGAGGAGATGATTCACAAAGGTGGCAGTCTATTAACCTAATTTATGGAATAATATGTTTATTTATATATGACTCAATGCAATTTCATAGAGGGATCAATATTCATTCAAATCAGGAAAATTGTGGGAAAATTAATAACTAGAGGAAATATTAAAGATAGATCGATATCGTTTGTAGATTTAGAAGAATATTTTAATCAATCAATTAATTAAGGCAACATAGAAATATCGTAATATACATTCCAAAACAATTAGGGAATATCATAAATCAGATGATTTAATTTAATTACACAGTCATTATAATTAGTTATATTGTTAAACTGTGATATAATTAAACA
>CAODLS013302500.1:0-16896 GCA_948243855.1 Flueggea neowawraea | reverse complement strand
AGGTCTGGTTAGAAAACCTGCTACTGCCTGAATTATTTGAAGAACTCCAACGATCCCCAGCTGGCATTTATTTACTATCAAGACTCTAAGACAACATTGCGGATTCACAAGCAATGATGCTAATGCATTACTTCCCTGCATTGACCTCGTCAGTTAAGTGTGCAGATGAAGAATTTAAAAGCAGACATAAACAGATGCACAACATAACTAAGTGAGAAACCTGCTTCGACTAATTAGATATTAAGACCACATGCATCCTAAGCCTGTAACAGTAGCAATAAAAATAAAAAGCTTCATGCTAGTTAACATGCAACAAGAGGTGGATAGTCATCTTATAAACCAAATTTTGCTGAAAGTCCAAGAGAGACCAAGAGGAAGCATAGATGTAGACGTTCATATTTTAGACTAAATTAATGCCAGATAACAAAACATACCACCACAGGAATTCTTCCAATATAAGAGAAACAAAGGCTTTGTTGGACTTGGAAATCATGAAATTTTCTGACCTAAATGCGCAACGTGAGAAGATAAAGGTCTTAGATAAACAATTCAGAACATAAACTAACCCTGAGGAATACTGTTTATCTCCTTGGTAGTCAAAATTCTTTATGCAAGGCAAACTTATAGGTGGCAGTGACAAATCAACTTTTAGTACTTGAGAGAGAAATCATGTTAAAAGTACAAAAATTAAAAATTCAACATCAGCAAAACTATTTTCTAATTACATAGACCTCCCAAGAATCTTTAAATCAATGAAACTTATATGGAAAATTGCATTTCCAGATTCCTGATATTCCAGTTTTAGTTATTCTACTATTCCAGGGTCAAAAGTAGGAAGTTTGGCTACCTCAGGAGCATATGGAGGAAATCGTTCATTGAAAGCGGTTCAGTTTAGACAGGAAGAAATTGTAGTTTAAAATAAGTGGTTTTCTCTAAGCTGTGTCTAAAGATGAAATCATTGGAAATTGGAAAAAAAACAAACCTCTTGCAAAATAGGATTTCTCCAAGGTTCAGCTCAAAAATGCCAGAAATCACATTGGTGTTAATAATCTGAAGATAATTGGCAGTCAATCCACAATATCATAAATCAAGTTTCAGAGAATCCTGAGGGCTGCTGAACAATGACTCTGTTAATTGTAGAGCCGCATCCTGAAAATTGGCAGGGATTCCAATCAGGAAAAAAAAAACTAAAAAAGAGTGATTTAAGCACAAGACAAATGGTCCAGTCTGGAAGAATAAAATAGATACTAACAGTTCCTATGCCAGTGCTCCCCAGCATTAGCCGAGATATGCATTTCCTTTTAGCAAGTTGGGAAATGCTATCAATTACAGAATTGTTTAGCTTTAACCCGTCGAGATTCAGTTCTGCAAAACTGCAAATAAGGAAAAAAAAAATTGGTCCGAGCTCTCATATACTAAGCATTAAATACTTGGACATATAAGTATCATCAATGATAAACCTTTTTAAAGTGGCTAATTTTTCCATTAAATTGACAATTGCATTTCCAGATATAGGGCTGTTATATCCTGTAAAAAATAAGCATATAGTAGAAAAGATAATGTAAAGAAAACCAAGAACCATCACACTCAGTCAAGTGTACCTATAGAAAGTTGTGCCAAGTTGGAGTCTTCGGTTAGTGCATCAGCAACCTTTTGAATTGTCCGAGACATGATAGAACAACGCTCTATGTTCAAGCTGTACAATGCTGTAAACAAAAGAAGATTTATAAGCAGAAAAAAACAACGGATTTAGAGCTGAACTGGCTTAAAACATGCGAAGTTTTGCTTAAACATGATCATATACAATAATAGATATTAGAAAAAAGCTACCCATCCAGCGTTTACGTACATGTGCAGAAAACAGAGCACATCACCTTTGCAACTTGTCAAAATGGTTGACAAGTAAGAACTGCATGAATCTGTAAGACGATTTCCAGAGACATTAAGCACTACCAGTCGAGTGAAAAGCACAGGGCACTCACAAATCTGACAAGTTACAAAAGTATCCATTAAGATCCAAAGAAAAGGCATTTCCAAATGAACTTGTGATTATTAAATGGTGGTTTATAATTCACTGCATAAAATTCTTAAGTCTATCAAAACAAAAAATTTCAAGATACATGCTTGTTATAATCTCAGTTGTGAAATTGGTAGATCAAGTTAACCTCACTCTTTTAGCTCACCGCTTTAATCATGAAAAAATGGATGAAAACAAAAGTGGGTCGGAGGAAACTGGTAATCAATATCCAAATTTAGATAAAACAATACTTGAGAGCAAAATAATAAGGAGGTTGAACCCACTAAATGAATTATTGGCTACAGAAGACAAAAATTTAAAACCACGCAGAAAAGTTAAGAATCGCAGGTGAAGCTACAAACCTGAAACAATGCAGTTGGACCAAATCGATTGCAATGTAAATCCAAGGTCAAGTCACCATATCTTTGCGCTGATTGTTGGAGAGGTCCAGCATAGCAACTGTTTTGTTAGTGAGCAGAGCATTCAACAGTGGAGTTATTGATATATCTTGCAGTTCACATTCAGATGCAATGACTTCATCATCTACCTGGTGAACAAAATTGAATAGAACATTAAACTGTCTACACCAGTGAAAATAACCATCTCCTACCACTTAACAAAACGATAGGATTATCTCCCATGAATTAGGACCATCTAAAACACATTCTTACCTCTGAAATGTAAAGTTTCTTGAGTAACTTCATATTGGGTGTTTCAGAAAACTCCTTGCAACTCTCAATGTACAGTTTCATCAAAAGCTTTTGAACCCATCCTGTAAACAATAAATAAAATTAATTCATAAAGGACAGTATCAGGAAGAGCATGACAAAGGATTGAAGCATCCGTTGTGATAAGAATTTGCACCTTAGCAAACATATTTCAAGTTGAATGATAAGGTTACACGGTCAAAGATTATTTAACCAATTCAGGTGCTTCAATAAAGAATTATCAGAATATTATGGTCAGAGATCATAATGATTACAAAGGTCACATAAATTTGTTTTTCTGAAAGAGGAAATCATAAATCTGCAAAATTTTGCGAACTTTTAAATATTAAATCCTTTTCTAGATCTGTTGGATAACTTAGTTGATTAAAAAGTTCAAGTTCTACTTCAGTTTGACATAGCTATTTATATTGGTTTCCCTTCAAAAGCAGCATCTCTCAAAAGCTTAAATAGATATCTAAAATTGTCTCCCAAAATACCCAGCATTTTTACTAGAATTGTATTCAGTAAACTTTTTTTTATCGACTCTGACCATGCCATTCCAGCCGCTGCCTATATAGTAAGTATATCCAACCAATCATAGGAAACTACAATTTTTGAAATTGTTTAACCACCAAAAGAGGAACAGAAAAGTATCCTCCGAAAATATCCAACCGATATCTCCAAAAAGTTAGTATGCCAAGAATGAACTATATCAATATCATTAAATGTATTTTTTTCTCAAATACAAAGGAATATACAAGGCAGTAAGCACCCAAGAAGAGGCTAATAGTAATAAGCATGGAAAATAACAGTATTAAGATGCATAGACACAAAAGCAAGACTAGAAAAATCATGCAAATAGATACAAATAGGTTATACAATGCATACCTTCAATGGATACTTCAATTACGATGTTTCCTAGATCATCTTTAATAGCTTCAAATGCTTCCAAGGAATCCAGAACTCTTCCAGCGCATCTCATGTGCTGAAGGATGGGCAGGAGACCTAATCATGATCATAATTTACTTAGAAAATAGAAGCTTAATAAAAAGAAAAAATTGCAATAAAATTTAGTAAGCAAGCATGTCATGCAGATATGAGAAAGTAACATCTTATTGACCATTTGACTTCAGGCTTCATCTCACACTTAAAACCTCTTTTCATCAATTGTTTTTCATTTCTAAGATTTACCAATATTAAATCCCTTGCAAAGGACACAAATTCCATCGCTTTCAATTTAAAGGCAAAAATCTTGTTCATTCTATATTATTAGAATAGCTCATTTTATGCTTTTTTTTTTATAGGTTTGTTTACATTTGTTGTAATGTATATTAGTTGAAGATTAATTACTCTTAAAAACAGAATCTTCATTCACTACAAACAGTTTTTATTGTATTTTTTTTTTCAATCAGAGATTAGAATCACTAGCATAACTGAATATGAGGAAGATTTCAAGTTAGTATATATCTATTCAAATAAGAGGCCAATTAAATAATAGCCATGACAAGCTGCGTCAGTCAGAGCCATCTGACGGCAGATGCAATTTAAATCCCTGGCTTGTCTCTAAGAATTTCATTTTCAAATATCGAACTGTTAAAAAATTTAATAGACCCCCCAAAACCAAAAGTACCCGCTTACAAAAGGTCAACCTCATTGAAGTACCAGTGCTATTCAAATATTCTCTTCCAAGTAAATTCAGTCATACATATGCCATGATATTCACTACAACACTGCCAGCTATATTTCTAAAGGCAAAAAACTGCAAGTTCACACTGTTTGATATGAATGTCAATGAATGCAGAATCAAATTTTGTAAAGATTTCCAATTTTCCAAATGATCATGAATCAAAAGCTCAAAATTCAATTCTGCCTACCCTTTGATATTTTCTCTGTGGAGAGCTGCAAATAATATAAGCAGGCTAGTTCCACCTTGATAGTCTCCATGTTAAATTTGTCGATAGCTTCATATAAGCTGGCTTCTACATGAATCAGATCATTGTCAATTTTGAATGTCATATATCCCTGCATGGTCATTCAGCGTAAGAGATTATAAAATTACAGGTAAGGAAAATATGACAATATCGGTAGAGAAAAGTGCTCCATAAGAATGTATATGCCATATTATTGACCAATGAAGGCATTGCTTTTGCTCATTTTCTGTGAAAGACATTTTGTTTGGTGCATTAGTAAAGAATACTGGGTTCAGAACAGGCAGGTTGCAGATTTCATATCTATCAGCAGCCCCTCATGCAAAGATGCAAAACTATAGGATTGTCTGCCCAGCTTCCTTTCAAAAGTGGGAACCAGGTAGCGCCCTAACAAAATACCTTGAGGTGGACATGTTTGGGCAAACAATTCAAAAAGCATTTACTTAAATGGTAAAAATGCAAAAACATGTCAATTTGTTTGACTCTCTTTGGGCAAATGACTAAAGATACATAAACACAAAGAGGATCATATAAATTTAACACATTATAAAAATGTTAATGGAGCCATGCTTCATTAAATTCACAACATACATTCTGCAAAAATTAGTCATTAGCAGAACTTCAACTCAGTCTTTCCAGAGCCATTAACATGCAAGCAATGCAAGGAAAACTTACTTTATTTTCACCACCAGGATTATGCAACTTGATATTGGTGGCATCAGGTTTAGGCACTAAGCCTTCAGAAACATCATTTTCACATTTAGAACCACTAGCAGCAATATCAAAAGGATCAGCAGCTTCATCAGTGTTTGAATATTTAAAAGCTTTTCCACCAGGATTTATTAAATTGTGATTGGTCGATTTGTGTGAGCAAGTGCTTTCCTCGATATTAACAGGATTGCAGGAACTGGTAGCATATTTAGAAGACAGATCCTGCCAAATACGAATTTTTTATGCTCCTGTAACCGTGAAAATCTTAATTTATAGCATTTGGGCCAGAAACTGATTTACCTGGGATTTGCAAGCAGAATTAACTCTATTTTTCTTCCTATTAACTGAAATCATGCCAAATGCACGTCAGTGAAAATATTAAACTTTAAAGTCCAAAACAAGCACATATTTAACTCACGTTCATCAGAAGAAGCCATATCCATCAATGGGCGCTCCTGAAACTGATCTTTTGAACCATCTACCTCATCTTGCATTTCAGTTTCATCATCTGAAAGGATTACTCGAATGCGTTTGCTACCAACAATAGTCTTAGTTTCCTCAGAAAAACGTTTTGGAGATGCTTTAGTTGGCTTAGCAGACGTATTACATTGTTCTTCATGAGAGGTTTTCTTTCGAACTGAATGTTTATTTGACTGGAGGAGAGAAATCAAAGGCATGTCATCATTCAATTGATCACCATCATCTAAAGATTTTGTTCTTGCAGAACTCCCTTTGCTAATTTCTTTTGCAGGGGATGCACTAGATCTACTATCCGACAAACAGCCATCCTCTTCTGTGTCAGTCTCAGAGCAGCAACCCCTTGCCAAATTTTTCCCTTCCGGGTCCATAATTTTTGACCGCTTTAGATTTTCAATTTCTAGCTTCAGCCTCCTACACAATGGAGCATTTCTTTAAATAAAAAGGGAAATACCATTTATGATAGAATAAGTTCCTACAACCACATGATTATGGTTCTTCTTAACATGTCCAACATCGAACATTTAAAATTCAAGAAAAATATGGTTGACTTGTTTGATTTTAGTTCTTTTAATGAGACTTGCTTTTTGGTTATGAATAATAATGTTTTGCTTTAGCATAGAAGATTAGGACATGCAAGTATGCATATTGTAATATCCTGTCAGCTTCTGATCAAATTTTCTGTAGTGTTTGGTTCAGTCCTGTTTTGATCTTGGTTGTTGAAGTGTTGGGTGGGAAATTGATAGTTTTTAGTGGGATTACTTGAGTAAGCTTTGTTGTGTTACTCGAGTAATATGACCCATAGATTACTCGAGTAACCCACATTGGTTACTCGAGTAAGCCGTGTTCTCGGATGAACACGAAGAACACCTGAAAATGTGTTACTCGAGTAAGCATGTGGTGTTACTCGAGTAAGCACTGGAATTGGGTAGGGGTCTATAAATACCCCCACCCGACTCATTTGGCCTTTCACTCTCATTTCTCACTCAAATCACTCTCATTCTGTCCAGAAGTCATTTTTGTTGGTTCTCCTTCATTTCAGATCACTCCTTGAGGTAAGATTGAGCTTCTAAACTCTTCTTTACTTCATTTTTCTTCATTCTTGCAAGAATGTGCATATTAGGGTTTTGAACAATTGTTCATAGGCTATTGTTTGTGTTGTTTCTATAAGAATGCTTGTTAGGGGTTACTATATCATGCTTTTGGGGGTCTAGAAACACCTAGAGATAGCCTACATTTATGGGAATCAAGGATGATTATAAATGGGTTTGAATCATTTTAGGTTTGGGTTATTTGGAGTTGTTCTGATAGTTTTGTCCATAGATTTAAGTTCTGAAGGTTGCTTACAACCAATGTGGGTTGTTGGGAGCGTTTTTGATTGGTTAAATCCATAATTGGTCGACTTTGGAGATTTCTGGGTAGTATCTTACTCGAGTAACCACTTAGGCTTACTCGAGTAATGTTTACTGTGTCTTACTCGAGTGACCAAAGTTATTTACTCGAGTAAGCTGAGGGTTGTCTTAGTCGAGTAACCAGAGTGCTTACTCGAGTAATCTTGTGGGTATCTTACTTGAGTCAGCCATGATGTTACTCGAGTAAGATGTGGTTCTTTGGGACCAATTTTGTAACTTTGCATATTTGAGATTTCCAAGAATTTGGGGTCTCTTTTGGGGGGTCTGACTACTTGGAAGGTTAGTTAGTAATCTCATTTTGCTTTGAAGTCGGTTACGTAATTTTACATTGGTCGGGGACCAAACTGTAATTTTACGTAGGTTTCGGATTTTGGATCCGGAGTGATAGTTTAACATTCGATATGGATTTTTTGGATTCTTTTGAGAGTCCGCATCTATATTTGCACATCATGCATATGGTATCGCCACAGTACCACATTTCGATTTGTCTCTGATATGTTTGCCGATATATGTTTATTTGTTCAACTTTCTGTTCTTGCCTGAGAGATCAGCCACCGACGAGTGGGGCCTGACGGGTGTTTTGCACTTGGAGTTCTAGGTGAGTGAATAGTAGCTTCAGACACATAGGCTGTGTCTCGAACTGTATACGTTTTTGTTGTGCTTGACACATACTCTGAAATTTGACTAATCTAAGATTGGCTAATGATAAACTGATTATCTGTATTAATCAGTATTTTGATTTGGAACTGATATATATATATATATATATATATATATATATATAAATATATCCTCTCTAATTTTGATGCTTCTATGCATACTTTTCTTTCATGCTATATAAATTGGTATGATTTATGTTTTATGATATGAGACATCTTACGTTACAGGGATAAACATGACATTTGGCATACCAATGCTTTGATAAGCCCAGCTACCAGGGTTGCCAGTAGTCATGTGTTCTAATCCAACACATGATTTGATATCGATTTTGGCGGAGCCCACATACTCTGTTATTAGTGCTATATGCACAACTTTGATTTGGTCCTATATATCTGTATATATATGTTTTGACTCTGAAAATGAAAATCGTTTATTATGCCTCTGTGTTAGTGATTTCCTTGTTTGCGAACCTTTGCGAAATGATTTTTTAAAAGTTATTATAAGTATAGCAATTATATGTATATACTTAATTATACCTGCTTGTGGTATTTTCGAATTGTTTTCAAAACAGTCTTTTGTGAGGCACATATGAGGCGATCTGAAGTGTTATTCCTCACTGGGCCCTGACCCCCCTTTGTTTCTCTGTTTACATGATCCCTTTTGAGCAGGTTCACAGATTTTGGTTTCGACAACTGTTCAGCATCCAGATACTAGTGAGGTATCTTTTGGTTAGTGATGCTCTTTTGTCCGACTCGTCTTTTGTTTTGTTAGAGCTTTACATCGGGATGTAGTTGGGTTACCGGGTTGCCACTTTGGCTTTTGTTATGTATTTTTATTGATTCCACATATTTTTATATATTTGATTTTTATAAAGCTATATATGTTTTATATCATTTTCGTATAATAAATGTTTTATCAAATGTTTTAGTAATCTGAACGATTAGGTAGTATGTTTTGATTTTTGAGGCTTGTGCGAGATGGGCCAAGCTTCCATATACGGTTCACCTTGTACGCCGGTCACGAGCTCACTATGGGTCGTGACACATACCATTTCAAAACTTTCTAAAAATGATTTAGTAAAAGGTTTTTGAAAAATCAAATTTGAAAAGGATTTAGTGTGTGATGCATGTGTCAAAGGAAAACATACAAAATCGTCTTTTCATAGCAAAAATTTGATTTCTACCACAAGACCTATAGAATTATTTCGTATGAAATTATTTGTTCCAACAAGTACATTGAGTCTTGGTGGCAAAGTTTATTGTTTTGTTATTGTTGATGATTTTCACGATTTACATGGGTTTTCTTTCTTGCACATAAAAATGAGGCTTTTCATGCATTTGCATCTTATAGCAAGATAGTCCAAAATGAAAAAGCTACATCATTACCTCCATTAGGAGTGATAGAGGTGGAGAATTCTCATGTGAGCTATCTATTGTGAGTAGCATGGAATTTTGAGCAATGTTTCTGCTCTAAGGACATCTCAACATAATGGAGTTGTTGAGAGGAAAAATAGGACTTTGCAAGAAATGGGAAGGACAATGCTAAATGAGAATAATTTGCCTAAGTACTTTTGGGCTGAAGCTATAAACACAGCTTGCTATATCATTAATAGGGCTTATGTGCGATCCACACCGAAGAAAACTCCTTATGAGTTCTGAAAAAATAGAAAGCCTAACATCTCCTAATTTCATGCTTTTGATTGTAAATGTTTTGTTCATAACAATAGAATTTGATGCTAAATTCAATAAGGGTATCTTTCTTGGTTATTCATCCATTAGCAAAGCCTACAGAGTTCATAACAAAAGGATTGAAAAAGTTTAGGAATCAATTCATGTCATCTTTGACGAAACTAACCATTGTGTGCCAAGTGTTGATGATGATGAGTGCAACTCAGGTATTGTTGACAAAATAAAGGATATTAACATCAATGACAGTAGAAGTAACTCATCTCGGTAAAAATCAAAACGAGTCCAAGGATGTGGAACATAAGGATCTGCCTAAAGAATGGAGATATGCTAAATCACATTCAAAAGACCTCATTATTGGAGAAGCTTCAAAAGGAGTTACCACTAGAGCTGCCCTACAACAAGTTGCAAATATTGCTTTCATATCTCAAATAGTTCCCAAGAATGTGAATGATGCCTTAGAGGATGAGTATTGAATTCATTCTATGCAAAAGGAGTTAAGTCAATTCACAAGGAATGAAGTGTGGGAACTAGTTCCTAGACTAGATGGAGCAATGATCATTGGAATAAAATGGATGTTTAGAAACAATGAAGATGAATGAAGTGTGGTTAAGAACAAATCTAGAGTTGTTGCACAAAGATATCAACAAGAATAAGGCATTGCTTTTGAAGATTCCTTTGCACCGGTGGAAAGACTTGAAGCAATCAGAATTCTATGTGCTTATACATGCTACAAAGACCTCAAATTATTCCAAATGTATGTGAAAAGTGCATTCTTGAATGGGTATATCAAAGAAGAAGTCTATGTGAAACAACCACCCGGATTTGAAGACCCTTACCATCCAAACCATGTTTTCAAGTTGAAAAAGGCCCTTTATGGTTTAAGGAAAACTCCTATATGCATAATTTATGTTCATAATCATTCATTTATTCATTCATGATTATATCAAAATGATCTATATGTAAATGAGGTCAAGAATATGGATGGAAAATGAGCTAAGTATCAGTTTAGAGGCATTAAGGTGCGTTAATGGATGAGTTACGCATGTTATCAGAAATGAGGATCAGTTTAGTTAAAGCATTTGTTGCATCAAGGTGCGTTATTGACTCCACAAAAAGGGAGTAGATCAATTTGAAGATTTCTGGAATTTTCTCAGACAAAAGGGAGTAGATCAGTAAGCCGTGCTAAAATATTAATACATCTACTGGAGTTTCAATGTCAATTGACTAGGTACGTTATTAATGATTAACGCATGTAGAAGGATTGATGGTTAAAATGTCCGAGAGGAACGGAACTCCATAATGGGCATTGTGGATGAAAAGAAGACGTTAATGATTTACTAAATTCTCCAAGTATTAGGCATCAATTATTAAGGTGCGTAGATGGACACTAACGCACGTGATTGGACAATGGTTACTGACGTTAATTAGCATTAAGGTGCGTTGTTAATGATGACTTTTTGGCATTAAGGTGCAAAGTTGATGAATAAGAAACGTAGACGCCACAACTGTCATTTGAGCGCATTAGTGAGGTTGTAACGGGCATAGTTAATTTCCCACAGCTACTATCTATTTTATCTACCTAAACCGACCCTCAATAAAGTCTGTAGATAATGTATAACGTATGCAAATCATCGCAAAATATCATTATTAGTGTGAGTTATTCATCACATACGCACACAGATAACTATCAAGTTCTCAAATTTCATATCCCACCTAAATTTTCACATTTTCCAAAATTGAACCGCCTTACTTTTTCACTGTTATTGTAATACCCTGCCTGTTTATGACCTGTCTTCTGTAGCATTTCAATCAGTCCCGATTTGTTCTGTTCAATTTTGATCCTAGCAATTGGTGCTTACAGATGTTGATGATGCCAATTTGTTAAAATTTTGGTGTTTAGTTGATCTCGGTTTGATCTTGAATAATTGGAGTGTTGACTGAATGATAAATGGTTTTGAAAGGGAGTTACTCGAGTAAGCAGAGAGTGTTACTCGTGTAATGTGAGCCATGGATTACTCGAGTAAGCAATTTTGTTACTTGAGTAAGCTGACTCTCTAGGTGAATTTTTGGAAAAAATCTTACTTGAGTAAGAAGTCCTTTTACTGGAGTAAGAGAGGCAAAATGATAAAATGGTGTCGTTTTGGGCAAGGGCTCTATATATCCCCTTACCCGACTCTCTCACATCTTTTTCATCTCTCTCTCCTCCAAATCCATTCAGAACGCATTCCTGTGTTTTTCCATTACTTCCATTTCGTTCATAGAGGTAAGATCACATCTCTATTCTATTCATTTCTTCCGTTTCATGCTTTAAATTTGGATTTGTGGGTTTAGGTCGAATTTGAATATTTGGTTCAGATCCATTTGATTATGTCCAAATGAGAGTTGTAGGTTGTTAGGTTATGATTGTTTGAGGTTAGACAATCATAGATTGAGCTTGGGTTTGAAAGATTTGGTGAGTACTTTGAATGGGCTAGGGTTTGGCCGACTTTGTGAATAGTTTTGATTATTTTGAGTTTGTTTGAGGTTGTTTGTTGAAATGGATGTTATATTTGTGTTCAGGAGGTCGAATAGAGACAATGTAGGTGAATCGAAGTAATTTTAATCGATTAAATCAGTGCTAGTCAAATTCTAGAGAATTATGGGAGGGGACTTACTCGGGTAAGCACTTGGTTTACTCGAAGTGCTTGCTTGAGTAAGCCATTTTAGGCTGTTACTCGAGTAAGCATTTGGCTTACTCTAGTAAACTAAGGTTCTGGGGGACCAAATATGTAATTTTTTTGCATTTTGGCAATTTTTGAGAGTTAGGGAACTAATTTGGAAATTCTGACTACTTGGAGGATTAGTAGGTGAATTGAGAATATTTTGAGGATCATTTTGTAATTTTCCAAGTCTCGATGACTAAATTGTAATTTTACAGAGGTCAGGGACTATACTGTAATTTTGTGAGATGTTTGATTTTTGAGGCAAGAGTGTTGGATATTCATTCGCATTAGGTTTTTGATTCGTCGTGGGTTAGAGCATCCGCATTGCATGCACACTTTGTATTGCCACAGTACAATATTTGACTCTGTTGTAACAATTTGGTATTCAGCTCGGTTGGACTTCTGAGGTGATCTGTCGTTCTCCAGTGGGCAGCGATTGGACTATTTTCTCAGCGTCCAGGTGAGTGCGGTAGCCACTTCAGATGCATATTTTGTGTCTCCTAAAATTATATGTTTTTCATGTGTCTAGACTTAGCATGAAATCTGAAATAATTAAAGGATAAGAAATCCTAAAACTGGATCTGTGTGAAAACTTTTGTTGTGGAAATGAGATTTCCTCTGAGAATTTTTTATAGTTTCTAAAAATAAATATTATTTTTTAATATTTAGTATGATTCTGGGTAATAAACATCCGGTTTCGGATTTCAAGGTATGTTCTGTAGAAAATATTCTTTCTGGATTTAAGAATGATTTCTGAAACAAACATTTCGTTCTGAAATAAGTAAGTTTTTGCACTAAGACTTTTGCTTTGAAAAGAAAATGTATTTTGGGACAAACGTCTTGTCTGCATATTTGATATATTTTGGTGAATACATTGACTGTTCTGTATGTTACCAATTTGAATATTTTAAATGAGTATTGCAATATGTTTTCCGGTAAAGCATTTTGATTTGGGGTACCTAGCTACGAGGCAGCGTAGCCTTTGATACATTGATGTTGTATCGTTTGCCTAGGTGACTAATACTATGTGCCTACGTGGCTTATACTTGCCTTAGTGGTTATACTATGATTCCTAAGTGGCTAATCCTTGTCTTTATGGCTATTACCGAGTTAGGTTGATTCTACATGTCAGAATCAGGTCCCGCTAAACTTTTGGTGTTTTTCTCTGAAAGCATTTTGGAAAAATAATGTGAATTTTGGTAAATATTTTGAAATAAATACTTTGGTTATTTCTGAGTTGGGATGACTTTGCTTATATGTTTATGGTTCTGTAAAAATACTTTGCAATTCCTCTCTGAAAATGTTTTGAGAAAATATTATTCTTTGTAAATACTTTGGGAAAATAAGGAAGAGTTTTCATAATTACTTTGAAAGGAAATATTTTGTCTATTCCACATTCTAAAAACTAATTTTTTTATTCGAGCCAATTATTTAGCTAGTCTGTATGACTATCTATTGTCTGCCTTGTTTGCGAAGGGTTTCGAAATAATTTTTCGGAGATACTATAATTTTGTATGTAGTGTGTATACGTATATACACTTATAGTTCATGTGGTATTTTGAAAGGATTTCAAAACCGTTTGGAGGGGCCGATAGCCGCTCTGAGGTGTTTATCCACTCGCTAGGGTTCTTACCCCTTTCTTTTTCTTGTTTATTTTTCTCCTATGTTTCAGTTTAATCTTTCTGGCATTCAGTTACCCAGTGAGGTGCCTCTGTTAGCATTGAGTGCCCTATTGTTTGAGTCAAGTTTTGTTATATTAGATGCTCCACACCAGCTAGTGGGCTATGAATTTGTATCTGATAATAAATGGTTAAATTATTTTTAACTATTTTAATTTATTCAGTATTTTGATAACGTAAGTTATACTTATTATTATTCGAGGATATTATTTCAAATAACTTATTATCTGTTAAAATGTTTTAACGTGACTAATAAGCCGACTGTTAAAAATTATTTGGGTGGTATGTTTCTACTCTCCGAGGCTTGTGCGAGAAGGGTAGGGCTCTCATAAACGGTTTACCTCGTACACTAGTCATGGTCTGAAAACGGGTTGTGACAGTTACCCAATAAAGAAAAGGCCTTTCTTAGTTCTTTCATCTCACTTTCAAGCACTCTTTAGGGCAACAAGAGTGTTTAGCTAGCCAAACTCATTATTGTTGTCTAGATGCTGATTCAAGCTTTCACCAGATTTTGACAGCTCCAGAGGACCAAGAAAAGACAACATTCACGTGCCCATTTGGTACATTTGCTTATAGATGCATGCCTTTTGGTCTCTGCAATATACCGACTACTTTTCATATATGCATGGTAAGTATATTTTATGACTATATGGAGAATTTCATTGAGGTTTCCATGGATGATTTCACTGTGTATAGAAATTCTTTTACATCTTGTTTAGAAAATCCGAATAAAGTTCTGAAAAGGTGCATTGAAACGAACCTTTTGTTGAATTATGAAAAATGCCATTTTATGGTTAATTAAGGTATTATTTTGAGTCATGTGGTTTCATCTAAGGGTATAGAAGTTGATAGGGTGAAAATCAATGTTATCAAATCACTACCTTACCCCGCGAATGTGCAGGAAGTTTGTTCTTTTTTTTGGCCATGCAGGTTTCTACAAGAGGTTTATCAAAGACTTTTCAAAGATTGCACATCCATTAAGTGAGTTGTTGAAAAATGATGCAATTTTCAAGTTTGATGATGCCTATAAGATGGCCTTTGATAATTTGAAGGAAAAGCTGATCTTTATGCCTATATTGCAAGCTCCATGTTGGAATCTTCCTTTTGAGTTGATGTGTGATGCTTCAAACTATGCAGTAGGCACAGTTCTTGGTCAAAGAATTGGCAGAGATCCACATGTGACCTACTATGCGTCTAAGAATCTTGATCTGACTCAGTCAAACTACTCAACAACTGAAAAGAAATAATTGATGTTGTTTTTGCCTTGGAAAAATTTAAATCTTATTTGTTGGGCATGAAAGTGATAGTTTATTCAGATCATGTTGCTCTCATGTATTTAATGAATAAAAAGGATTCTAAACCAAGATTAATTCGATGGGTTTTGTTGTTGTAGGAGTGATATTGAGGTTAGAGACAAGAAGGTGCTGAAAATTTAGTTGTTGATCACCTCAGTAGGCTACCCAACATTTCTGAGACAGAAACTGAGATCTCTGCAAAGTTATCTGACGAACATCTGTTCCCAATCAACACTTCAACATGGCCATGCCAAAATCCATGGTATGCTGACATTGTTAATTATCTGACTAATTATGCTTTTCCTGAAGGTTACAGGAGATCCCAAAAGAATAAGCTGAAAAGTGACGCCAAATATTATATTTGGGATGATCCATAGCATTGGAAGATGTGCTCGAATCAAATCATTCGCAGGTGTGTACCTTAAACTAAGATCTCATTTATTCTGCAGTTTTTTCATTCTTCAGCTTGTGGTGGTCATTTCGGCCCCAATTGAACATCAAGAAAAGTGCTTGAACTAGGTTTGTATTGGCCAAAAATCTTTAAAGATACATACACATTTGTAAAGCTTGTGACCAATATCAACAGGTTGGAAATATAAATCAAAGGCATGAGATGCCTCAAACACCTATACTTGTATGTGAAATTTTTGATGTTTGGGGTATTGACTTTATGGGTCCATTTCCATCTTATTTTGGTAATCAATATATTGTTCTTGCTGTTCATTATGTCTTGAAATGGGTAGAAGCAAAAGCTACCCCAACTAATGATGCTCGATTTATTGTAGATTTCTTGAAAGCTAATATCTTTGCCAAATTTGGAACTCCTAGAGCAGTCATTAGTGATCGTGGTAAACATTTTTGCAATCGAATGGTGGAAGCTTTGTTCAAGAAGTATGGTGTTACACATCAAGTATCCATTGCTTACCATCCATAGATAAATGGGCAAGTTGAGGTCTATAACAGGATCATTAAAGGCATCTTAGAGAAAACTGTCAAATTAAACCGAAAGGATTAGAGCAGACGCCTAGATGATGCACATCCCAACATGTATAAATAAGCGTTTATTAAACTACCCACACTTAAGCCCACACTTAAGCTTTTGATTGTCCTCAAGCAAAGAAAGTAGTAAGATAAGGAGAACAAAACAATTCAACCAACCTCTCAATATGATGGCATGGGACTTCACACCATATGCTAATAGAAATAAACTGAATAGTGGAGAATCTAGACTATGCATAGAGTACTAGTTGACTCGAATCGACACCCCCAAACCACACACAAGTCAAGCTCCATAGCCAAATTAGCCGATTTGATTTGACCACCCCTCTAACTCATTAATTCAATTAACATATATGACATTAAGCACTTCAGCCAACAATTCAATTGAACCTTGCACACTTATATAAATTCAACCATCTCAATGACTTGCATTGCTACAAACATAGTCAATAAATATCAAGTTCGACTTTGTGCTTTCTTTTTTCACTTATTTCAGTTTCCACCACAAAGGATGTTCTGTTTGACGCAAAAACCGCTCATTGGTGATGAGTGCTCCTGGTTACTAAGACAACCCCTTATGGCAGTGCTTTTCATACTCATATCTAAGACAGCGGAGTAAGT
>CAODLS013300647.1:0-12321 GCA_948243855.1 Flueggea neowawraea | reverse complement strand
GAAGTAAATAAGAGTTTAGAAGCCCAATCTTACCTCAAGGGATGATCTAAAATGAAGGAGGACCAACGTAGATGACTCTTGGACGCAATGAGAGTGATTTGAGTGAGAAATGAGAGTGAGAGCCGAATGAAATTGGGTGGGGCATATATATAGACCCCTGCTCTAACTCGAGTTAGATGAAGCTTAACTCGAGTTAAGCTACCCAGAAACACGACCTAAAGCACGGTTTACTCGAGTTACCAAATGGCCTACTCGAGTAACATGCACCTCCTCTTACTCGAGTTATCCATGGGTCATCTTACTCGAGTTACACAAAATCTAACTTGAGTAATCCCAATAAAACTCATTAATCTTTCACTCAACACTCCAACGACCAAGATGAAAACAGAACTGAACAGAACAGAACACTACAGGGAATTCGATCAAAAATCGACGGGATATTACACTAAATGTCCCTAATCAATTGTTATCATGGGAATGATAATGAATTAAGGTTAGTATGTTGCTAAGTGGATAATCACATTTTACTGATTATGGATAATTACTTAGAACATAGATACATGTTAGAGAACATGTATGAGACTATGCCCGCTATGAAAGCACTTCATAGCTTGATGTCATAAGTAGCTTTCATGTAGTAGTGATATTTGAGTCATCTGACTGAAACTCATAATCGACTCTTACATGAGGAATCACATGTTTTAACTTAGTCAAACATTATCCGTAACAGATTAACAATAAAGGCGCTATGATTGGATATGTCATGAATCTTATAGAGGAGTGACAGTGAGAGTGACAAATTTGTTCCTCTTATAAAGGGTGATATCTCTAGGCCATTTGATGAGTAGGATTGATGGAATATATGCATACTCAAATGAATTGATAAATGGATTATCAATTTCATTTGTTATATCAATATACTTGGGATCAAGAAACACATTAAACAATATAAGGTTGGCATGTATCAATGCCTTATTCTTAATCTAGATATCGTGAGACAAAAAGACTAAATATCAAAGTAGAAAAGGTTAACTCGGATCACTAACTCCACTTGATTTTGGGTTGCCATAATGTATGACTAGATACTGCTTATAACAATGGGCCCAAGTTTTGGGACAATGCTCATTGCCAATTTTGAGTGGGCCTATTGGTCACACACTAGAATGAATTGGATTGGCTTGTAAATATTCTCTCTTACGGTAATTGAATTATTAAGATGATTAATTTGATTGATCATTAATAATTCAGGGTTTTATATTTTATGTCTTAAATATGATTTATGACATTATCCATTTATGTAATGGGATTTTAATATAAATTACTTATTATTAAGTTAAACATGTTTTGGGTATATTATTATGTGTGACATAGTTTTGATCCATACATATTAATAATAGAGTGATTTATATAATCATAATGTATCATGTAATTAAAAGCCTAATAATATTAACAAACCCATGTGAAATTTGGCACACTCCTATTTTATAGGAGTCTTTATTCTTTTGTGACAAGGAAAATAAAAACTAGTACATATATAAGAAATTCGGCACACTTCTATTTTTTAGGAGCCATTATTCTTGTGTGACAAGGAAAAGAAAACCCTAATGCACATGTGAACAGTTCATCACACACTCTTCCTAATTAGTGCATATAACTAATTAGGAAGTCCTTATTCTTGTGGGACAAGAAATGTTAATTCTAGTGCACCCATTAGGGTTTTCCATGTGCCTATAAGTAAGAAGCACTTATTTCTAATTGTTCATGGCTTGGCTGAATTTGTGAGTGGCACAAATAAAAGAGATAAAATTATTTGTGAGAATTAGAATGGAGATTCTAAGTGCTAGTAATCACCAATTCAAGGGAGTTCGTTTGTGTGGATACCTTTAGATACGTTTACGCAAAGGTAACATGAGGAAATGAGATTCGTGATTTTGAATATTAAAAGCTACATCAACATTCCATTCGACCATACATTCAAGCATATGGTTTTAAGGTAAAACCCTAACCCTAATTGTGTATGTTCATGTGCATTGATCCTTGGTGGAATTCTAAGTTAATTTTGTTTTGTTATTTCCATTGCGTTATGTTCTTACGAATTTCATATTACTAGTTATGAATTCCAGCAGCTTCTGCTTTGTCTAAACTTCTAGAAAAGAACGTTACATGTTAACGATTCCATTCGAAGCGAAGAGCATGATTAGGCAGTTGAGGAATTCTTGCAATCCTACAAAGTAGTCCTTCCACATATCATGGAAAACAAGGGCGTTTGGATGGAAAATAAGTATAGCGACAAAATGGCCATGTTGGATCGTATTGCACTATTAGATATGAAGATGGTGGATAGACTGCCGACGCAAGTGTAAAAGTACGTGTTTTTGTTTTCATGATTTTTAGATTTTGTTTTGTTTTGCATGTCTTAGTATTTATTTGATTGACTTGGAAAATTTTGCGATCATTTGAAGGGATTACGACCCACTTACGTTGGCTTATGTTGAATACTTTGCCGGAAGCATAAGGATTTGCCTATGCTGTTTAATGTCCAATTTTACCACATCAGGCTATCATGTCTTCTTTACCATTATAGTCATATGAAGAGGTCTTTGGGCTACGCAAGTGACCCAGAAGGGAACTCTGAAGTTAATCAAGCTGTTCATGTTGCCCTTCCTTCGGATGACGAATACTAATATGGAGTTTTTGAACATAAGTGTTTGTAGTTTATGGTCTTAATTGTGGATATGTATGGACCTTAGCTATCATGACCCATTTCTGGACCACGACCGATGTACAAAGTGAACTGTCTAAACAAGCTCGACACATCTCGCACAAGTATCAGAAGAACAGATATACTACCCGATTACTTAACATTTATAAATAAACAGGCAATATAAGTTAAAACATGATTTACATATAAATATATACAAACATATCATAATACAAAACCATACAGAAATAAAAACCCAAAAAACAAAATGAAACCCAACATCCATCATAGTCCGATGTAGGGCTCTAATGTACACATATACAACACTCAATCCAAAAGGGCACTCACAGCCAAAAGGAGGTACCTACTGAGTGACGAGAACCAGTCAAGCGACGAATGCCAAAATGTAAGCCTGAAAAATATAAAGGGAGGTGGTGAGATAAATCTCAGCGAGGGACGACACTCTAGATCGCCTCATACGTGCATCACAAAGACCTTTTGAAAACAATTCAAAAGTATCACACACTCGTATGTATAATATGATATAAACTCTACTAATAGTAGTAATTTCCAAAATCATTTCCAAAACATTTGCACTTAAAGCAACCAGCATACAATCAGGCAATATTATCAAATAATATCGTATATTTCTTATATAACAATTTCATAATGAGACTAAATATAGGAGTGATCATGCCACTAAATACAGGAGTGACTGTGTCATTAGATAACAGAAGTGGATGAACCACTATCACTAAATACGTGTGTCTGGCTGAACACAAGGTCACCAACTTACCCCGATAACTAAGGGTATTACGAACAACATTGGTATACCAAAGGCTACATACCTCGTAGTTGAGGTGTCCCACATATATATAAAATCCATATCAAGCAACGTGCATATCAGGATTATAAAACCAAAAAAAATGATATGTATAGCATTTCCAAATACAGGAAAACTAGTTCATCATATAACCAGTTTTAAATAGAAAATCTGTTTCTTAATAAGATTACAAGTGATATCTCAACATATCAAAAACATATAATGTTCAGAAGACACAACCTAAGTGTCTAAAGCTGCCACCACACTCACCTGGAGTGCAATGCAAAAGCTAAACCAATCACGCACCACCAGTAGGGGCATGATCTCGATGGCAGAAGCAACAGGTGATACTAGTACTGTGGCAATGCAATATGTGTAAAATGCAAATGCTAATGCTTGTTCGATGCTGAAAATCCCATCTCTAATCAGCATCTGATGATCATAATTCGAAAATCAGATTTTACGCAAAATTACATTTTAGTCCTCAAAATCCCAAAAAACATAGTTCAGACCTAAATGATAAATTATCAAATTGGTCTTCAAAATACGTGAAATACCATAATGGATCATCCATGCACACATGATACAAAAATTAAATCATTTAGTCCCTCAACATATGGCTTACTAGAGTAAGCATGCAATTCTCTTACTCGAGTAACAACTGACTTACTCAAGTACTAAATCTTTGTCTTACTCGAATAACTCCTCAGATCACTTGAGTAATAGAGGGCCTTGTTTACTCGAGTAACAAAATGTGTTACTCGAGTAATACTTTCAGACATTCAACTCGACTGAAACTAAACTTCAACCACTTTAATCCTTTGTTCAACCATTTTGAAGCTCAATTCATAACCAAACAAATCAATTCAATTCAGTTTATCAATTTCCAAATTAAAAAATTCAATCACGAGCAACAACAGATGGACTACAACATCAAAAATCGAATTTCAACATCAAGAATATGAACAACAAGCAAGAACCAATCTTAGAACTGAATTCTCACCTTTAATCCACGAATAATCAATCCCTGGAGCAAAGGAAATCATGCGAAAATGTTATGAGGAGTTGAAGAAGTGTTCTAAAGTGTTTAATGACTGAATAAAATGAAATAACTTGGTTTTAAGAGCTAACAGCCACCACACCGCTTGCCTAGAATGCATAGCTTACTCGAGTAACACATTAGCTTACTTGAGTAGCTCAATGCCTAACTTACTCGAGTGAGCACTCCTTTTACTCAAGTAATCCAATGTTCAGCTCGAATTTTAGTGCCTTGCATTACTCGAGGAATACTCATCCTTACTCGAGTAACTATAGTTTTTTTCAATAAATTTCAAAAAAAAACATTTACTCGGTATTCTGAACAAACGAACGTGTTCTTACACTATTACACTAAAAAACTCATCAAATCCTTCAAACTCAAGCTCAATGTATGTATATCTAATCTTGATCTATCATAAATAAACAAGATCTAACTCACATTGCAACAGAATCACCGGAATTCGACCCTAAAGCAAATTCGGCCAAAACTAATAAATCCAAATTTCAACATGAAAATGAAGCAAAGAATAGATTAGAAGCTTGATTTTACCTCAATAGTTTTTAAGGAATGGATGAGAGGCAATGAGAGAGAGTTTCAGACCGATTTGGAGGTAAGAGAGGTGAAAAAGAGGTAAGAGGGTCGGGTTGGTATTATGTAGATCTGTAGGTCGTTAGTTGACTACCCAAAGCTGGTAGTAGACTACTGAAGAACACACTTACTAGTAGACTACCCAAAGTTGTTAGTAGTCGACTACCAAGGGCTGATTCCTCACGAATTGATTTCTTCCACTTCTTCAATTCAATCCAATCCAAACAAAAACCATCGAGATCAAAGGTCTTAAATCACTCCAAAACATCATCAAACATCCAATCATCATCTCAAACACCCAAACATCATCTCGAACATTCAAAGATCAGATTAGAATTGAATGGATTTGCTACAGAGAACCTAGTCGGAATAGGTGGGATATTACATTAACAATCTGTCAAAGGTGTACACAATGAGAAATTTAGGTATACACAACATGAAATGTAGGTGTACAAAGGTTAACAACATGAAATTTACGTATACACAATATGAAATTTAGGTGTTCAAAGGGGTACACAAGTGAAAAAAATAAAAAATAAACTTTGGTTTACACAACATTAAATTTGTGTGTATAAAGTTTTGTTACAACGTGAAATTTAGGTGTATAATGGTGTGCACAACATGTTGGACATCTAAATTTCACGTTGTGTAAAATTTAGGTGTACATGTTGTGTACACTGTTGTACACCTAAATTGGAGCTTTTGGCTGTTCAAAGTCGGCGCATTTAGGAAATCATGTTTAAAATTTTGTTCAAGCTCGACTTGTTTATATGCAATAAAGTATTTCATGACATATAAAATTAGAAGATAATTCGTAGTTCATTGTATCGGGAATGCCAATTTGAATTAAAGGCGGTTGTGAGAATGTTGGATAACATCTTTTTTAGAAAAATGAATCAAGTTAATTTATTAATTAGCTGACATTCGATCTTTTGGAAAATAATCTATAAATATATGCTAAATATATAAGAAATAAATAAGGTTACACATGTGTACCATAGCTTTCATATTATGTCATACTTTTAGTCTAATATATGAGGTGTTTGATGCCGGGTTGGTAAAGATGATAGATATTCCATATGTAAGTGATCATGTTTATTCTTCAAACTAAGCTGTGCCGCAAATTGGGATGTGAAAAAATTGAAACCGCAGTCAAACCACTAGTGCAGTTAATTACACTAAATATAACTAGCTTTTACTGTGTGGTGTGGTCGGGAATTTGCGGATTATATTTTATTAACATGTAAAAAATATTATTGTATACCTTTTATTAGCATCTAAAATCTATATTTTGACATGTTAAAAAATTACAAAAACCTCACATAATTTAAAATACCTCCAATATATATATACGAGGTTGCAGTTTAGTTTTTACAGTTTTAAAATATTATTAACCGTAGTCGAATATTAAATTTGTAATTTTTTAAAGAAATATGATCCGCAACTATTATGAATTGTTAAAAGATCGCAATTTGTGATGCGATTGGGAGCGAATGCAGTAGTGCAGCAGACAATTAAAACATACACCTCTAGTACAAACTAATTCGTATGTGATATGTAGTTTATTTATTCCAATTATAAGTGGTCATTTTAAGATTACCATTATCAATGCCCCTTACAAAGTGTCACCAAATAGATATCATCATTAATTCATCAAGATTCGTGACTGCTTAATTGTCTGGTGCCATGTTGACTACCATTTCACAAATTGAACTTACACACATGAAGTGACGTAAATTCGAGTAGTTAGGACATTTACATCCCTTCATAATTTAGTTAACGAATACTGACTGTAGGTGCCAACCATTTCTTTCTTCAATACTACAATTACAACAACCCTCTTTCTTTACATCACCCCATTAATCCTTTTGCGAAAAAAAGAAGAGTACATTCAATTGGCACTTCTCCTTATCCAAACAGATATGGAAAACATGGATGGCTTTGACTATGAGCTGCAGTTTTCTCTTGGTCCACTCCCAGCTCCTAACGTAAGGTCCTTTAAAGTATAAATCGAATTCATACACACAAATGTTGGCTATGTGGTATGTACACTAATTAAGGTACACTTGGAATTTATTTTGGTGTTCTGATGAAATGTACACAGAAATACGCTTCCATTTAACTCCTTCGTTCTGCATCATGTTCCCCCAGCTTGGCAGGAAAGGTTCGGTCACATACTTGGTGAAACAATGGTCATTCGGCTTCCAAACAGCAAGACAAGTTTTGAGTTGATGGTAAGAGATATGGTTGGTGATGACATATGTTCTAAGGTCGTCAAGGATCCAGAACCTTATGAAGCACTTGTTACTTCCAGTGACGAAAAGGTCGGTCATGATCATGGTATGTACAAATTATAGTTATTAATTACAATGTTTTTTCATCTCACGCTCCGTAAAATAATTACGTGAAAAATTTGAAGATGCTGGAAATGGCATTAGGGTGTATAGGATGAGGAAGAAATGCGAGGTTAGATTCCACAACTTCATTTAGGCCAGATAGCCACATGGCTGGTGATATGGATGCATGGCGTGAAGTAGGTTGTATGGGAGTGTCAGTTCTTTTTGGAGTGGCAGTTCTTTGATCCGAACCAAAATCCAAATTAGGAATATTACTGTGGTTGACGTTGAAACCATTTTGTGTATATATGGATATTGTAGATGAACGGAGGATAGGTGTTAGTATGATTACCTATGGTTGATCCACATGTCAACTCAGACAATGTTTTCTTTCTTTTGCGTAAAGGTCTGGTTCCTGCACTAATCGCTTACAATGTAGTGTCTCGTTTAATTAAGGAATTGGTTTGGGTGAAAGTAGAAGTTCTTCCACCTTATGGCATTGCGTTAATAATGGTTAAATGTGCTTGTTGAGGGTATTACATATCCGTGCTTGTGTAGTAATTACCCCGCAAGAAGGGGCAAACAATGTGTTAATTAACAAAGTTCCAAATAACATTGTCGTAAATAACGCTCCGTAAAATAAATATTCTTGATTTTTTTTATTATTCAATCCCACCTTGTGGATTAGCAGGTGAACCTAGCTGGTTGACAATGCATGATACTATGTGCGAGTTAGGGCAATGTAGTTGAGTTATCTTGCTAGTAGGTTTAGGCATATTATTAAAAAAGAAGCTAAAATATACAATCTTAAACATTGATTGAACAATAATGGGTACAAAAAAAATCAATTTCATTAACAATATTGTAGAAATTATGTGAAAATGCTAAAAACTGACACTAGAAAACCGTAACCTTAGGTCTATCATACTGTTTAGTTTATCTTTTATCAAAAAGTCATGTGGATCACTCACGTTTATTCTTTTGCATCCTTTTCTGCTAAGCTAGATATTGTCTTAATTGTAAGTCCATTGATCCTGAAACCCTTATTTATCAAACATTTCACATCCTTATTTAACCATTATTCAAGATAGTGTAAAATGCTTTAAATCTCATCCCTTGCTTACCCAACTTATAATAACATCACATATTTATGTGTGAATATCTCACCTAAACTATATCATATTTTTTCTCTTTTAATACATGAAAAAGATAATTAAAAATTACAAAATCTAAATAATAGAAATAAAAAATTTGCCAAATATTAGAAGATGATGAAGAAAATCCTAACAAAAAACACTAGGAGAAGGTAGAGTACTATTGACCCAATGGATTGATTTTGATGATCACAAAACATCACGTGCACGTTTCATAAGTTAGAGATGATTTGGAGTCATTCAAATAGTTATGAAAGTCACGTCTCGAGTATAGATTAAACAATCATTCCTTGGAAGCGGAAGAAATCAATTTTTTTCAGCCCCTAAGACGTGTGTATACAAGTTAAACGTGGGTCTGTTCTGAATACATGGATCAAACGGGCGTCTATACCCTGAAACGCTCGTCTCCAAACATACACATTGCTTAATGAAACTACCGTGGAATATGACTCATCAAACTATGTGGTACATAACATATGCAACGTCACAATGGTTGTTACATGTCATAGAAAACTGAAAAAATCTTTCGTTCCCGATGACACAACAGTTCACATGTAGCACCACTATTCATAACAATTCCAAAACAGTTCAAGCTACTCATCCGACTCGTCGAATTAACTATGAGATTGAAGATTGAATATCAATCATAGTGGAAGACGCATTGATCACCCAAATGAATGCCCTATCTACGGCAAACGACATCCCATCCTTCGCATAGCAATGCACCAGTCCAATTTATATGTATTGACACGCATAAAACTTCACCTCCATCTAACCGGAGAAGTATCTCATCACCATGAAGATAGCCCCAAATGAGGAACCAATTATAAGGCAAGGCCTGAAAAGGAGATGGACAATGCATAAGTAGACAAATTGTCACCAAAATTTCAATACCGCTTGTTGATTAAAGATCAAAAATTGTTGGTTGCCCTTACCACTTTTCCTTTGATAATGGAACGATCATCCACAATAACGCCAAATGAAGGGACATTTGGCATGGTCGTTGATCTTAATGACAACTCCAGATCATCACAAATGGATTTAAAATTCTCATGCTGTGGTAGCCTCGAAGTAAAATTTGGTTCATGGACATTTGTTGGACGACTCATTCATACGTAGGTATGACAGTTGCCATGGGTTTCCATGCATTTATTCTAAATACGCAAAGAATGAGGCACTTATATAAACAAAACGTTGGGTGATGTCATGTAGAGGTGTCAATTCATGTTATCATATTATAATTGTGTCAAATTATTTATATATCACGAATTATTATACAAAATATAAACAATAAAAAAATTTAATTCGTATCAATAATATATGAATATCAATTGATAGTACATATTGGAGTGGACAATTGCAACTCACTGCGACTACGCTTGTTCATTGACAGGCTATGAGCTTCCTTACAATTCAAGAAATCCACCATTTCGATCGAAATGATGAATTCAACGGTGTGATCTGCATGCAATAGTATAAACTACCTTGTTGGTGTCAGATGCGCTTTCTTCAAAATCCTAGGATAAAAACTATGAAAACGTGACTATTTTCTCTTGAGAAAACGTAGAACCATTTCATGTCATACATATTTTAACGTACATGATGAAAGTTACGCAAACCGTGTGCATCATTCGGAATGATGTTTGAATATTTAAATGTACAATTAAGGTGAAATTTTCTACATTTTGTTTTGCTTTTTTCTGAAAGCAGTACGATGCATACTACTTCTTCATGATTATCACTGTATAACAAAGGCATCATGCTAGCTAAATCTATGTTACCTACCATCCCCTTATCACTGATTGGACAAGTCAATGGCATTACGGGACGTGTTAAAAAAATTATTACCTACTCCAAAAAGATCATTGTCAGAATTAATTGTTATTACTCATTGTATAAAAACAAATGTGTGTTGGATGTGTAAAATCAGAAACGGTGAGTGTTGGGGAATTTTTTCAGGGATACTTTGGTGAATTTTGGAGAACGGAAGCGAGTTGGAGTAAGGCAAGAAAAACAACGCCAAAATTTTTATAGTGGTTTGACCAACCATGCCTACGTCCACTACCTAAATCTCACTTAGGTTTTTCACTATAACAGATATTGATTACCAGTCAATCCAACAAAGCCTTACAACAAGGTTAATTGCAGCTCAAACCTCTAAGGCCAACAAGGTTGATTACGGGTCATACCTCTAAAGCCAACATGGTTGATTATGGCTCATACCTCTAAAGTCATTAATGTTGATTACGGCTCAAACCTCTAAGGCCATTACAATGTTGTTTTTCATAGGTTCACAAACAACCTTCCCCACACTCTCAAAGTGACATTTACAAAAAATTGAAGCTCTATGCTAGAGTACATGTGTTGATATAATGCTCTTGATTTTCTCTCTAGCTTGAATTTGGTGTTTTGGGAGTGATGGAATGATAAAAACGTTTTGGCCTTGAATCCATATCATCATCCACTGTTTTTATGCTCTTCCTTGATGTATTTACAGTTTTTCCAAGCCATTTGACTGTTGGTGTTGAGAAACTAGCCGTTGAAGATTGTTTATAGCCATTACAGTCTTCTGGGACAAATATAACATACGTCGTAAACACGCTACGTATGTTGTCTGCAAATTCTTCAGCTTTATATACGTTGATCATAGTCACATCTCCAGATGACGCACTTTGAATTTCCTCTGCGTACGTTGTGACTTCACTACGTACGTTGTGAATGTATGATGTACATTGTTAAGGATCCAGTAGCCTTTGTTTGCATTCAGCTCCATGTCTACGTACATTGATCTTCAATAACGTACGTTGCTCTTCAATGTGACGTACGTTGTACCTCTATAACGTACGTTTTGGCACTTCCAGTGGCTTGATTTTCAATTCTGAGCTTTCCAACGTGTTTAACTGTATCTCAAATATTTTGCACACCATCAAAACATAAAAAGGAACTTAATGTTAATCACCTTTGATTCAACAATCTCCCCATTTTTTATGATGTCAAAACTTTGAAGCATTTAAGCACTACATCAAGGCAACACAAATTTGATCAATGATTTCATCCTTGTTATGAGGTTAGGATTAAAGATGTCTGATCATAAAAAAAAATTAATTTCACTCCCCTATCAAAAACAATTTATGCAAATTTTTAAAATTTTCTTTTCTCCCCTTCTTTGAAACAATTTGCACATTGTTTGAAATATTTTGAAAATATCATTTCTCCCCTATTAAAACGATTGGTGCATAATTTTCAAACCTTGTTTTCTCCCCCTATTTAAAACAAAATAATATCAATAAAAATGAGAGGAGTTGAAAAGATAATACAAAATTTAGCATCTCCATTAATGTAGGATCTTTGCTCCAAGGATGTTAAGCCTTCTAGAACAGAGACCCGCTCTGATACCACTTGTTGGAGAATTTTTCTAGGGATGCCTTGGTGAATTTTGGAGAGCGGAAGCGAGTTGGAGTGAGGTAAGAAAAACAACACCAAGATTTTTATAGTGGTTCGGCCAACCCTGCCTACGTCCACTACCTAAGTCTCACTTAGACTTTTCACTATAATGGAGATTGATTACGGCTCAATCCAACAAAATCTTACACCAAGGTTGATTGCGGCTCAAACCTCTAAAGCCAACAAGGTTGATTATGGCTCAAACCTCTAAGGACAACAAGGTTGATTATGGCTCA